>JAJLTM010000002.1:391503-462424 GCA_030568175.1 Zygosaccharomyces lentus
TTTTTTTTTTTTTTTTTTTTTTTTTAAAAAAAAAAAAAAAAAAAAAAAAAAAAAAAAAAAAAAAAAAAAACAAAAAAAAAAAAAAAAAAAAAAAAAAAATAAAAATAAAAATAAAAATAAAAAAAATAATAATAATAATAAATTTCAAAAAAACAGAATCCAGAGAAAACCAAAATAAACTTTCAAAAAAAAATTGCGAGAATTTGTTGAGTTCTTATGGGATTGCGTCTGTGGGTTGCCCAAGCCAGGGAGCTCGTCGGCATGCCATCTTGCCACTTCCAACTCATCTTCAACTTGATACCGGTCGATGTTTTTTTTTTTTTTTTTTTTTCAAAAATTTTTTTTTGTCGATGACATGACAGATGGGTAGTATTATAGTGCTATAACCACAGTGTGATAATATCACAACTTTACTGATAATAGGTGTATATACTACTATTACGTTAATACTATTCTTTCTGTATGTGTTAGTGTGCGCGACGTTTAATTCGACTTGAAAATCAATTCTCGAAAATGACTCTCGATCTTTCGCTCTTACCCCTGCTACAAGGAAAAATGTCATTGGAAGGGCAGCGTGAAATTATCATCGGGGCCTCGAGCTATTTGGCCCAGAGGGTTCATTTCCATTTCCAAACTGATTTTCAACCCAGAGTGTTAATCATATGTGGCTCCGGTTTGGGAGGTATATCTAAGAAGATTTCAACTTCTGACCCATTACCATTGATTATTGGCTACAAAGAGATCCCTGGTTTCAAAGACAGCACGGTTCCAGGACATCAAGGCGCACTAATGTTTGGTTCTATGAATGGAGTTCCTGTTGTATTAATGAATGGTCGACTGCACAGTTATGAAGGGCATAGTTTGTTCGAAGTGACTCTACCGGTCAGGGTTCTTCACTATATGGGTCACGTCCGTCAATTGATTGTTACCAATGCTGCCGGTGGTCTTAATCCCAACTTCAATACTTGCGATCTTATGTGTATCAGCGATCACATCAACTTACCGGGTTTGACAGGTTTGCATCCACTCAAAGGTCCAAATATGGAGGATGTAGGTCCTCGTTTTCTACCAATGAGTGATGCTTACGATTTAAGCTTGAGGAAACTGTTGTTTAAAAAGAAAAAAGAGTTGAATATAGCTAGACCTGTGCACGAAGGTGTCTACATGTATGTTTCAGGTCCCACATTTGAAACGAGAGCTGAAAGTAGGTTGATCCGTGCGCTAGGCGGTGATGCCGTTGGCATGAGCACTGTTCCTGAAATCATCGTAGCTAGACACTGTGGTTGGAAGGTGCTAGCTTTGTCCTTGATCACCAACAAATGTGTCACCGACGCACCTCCAAGTGCATTAGCGCCCGAGGCTCCCCCGATGGACGAAGGTATTGCGTCCCATGCAGAAGTCCTCGAAAATGCTAGAAAGGCATCCCTGGACGTCGAACAACTAGTTGCTGCCGTCGTGGCCGATCTATGATATTACTTATTCCTCAACTCGTCCTGGCGGTTCGTCTTATTCTACACAAAATTTATATTCTGCTCAAAATATACTTTTTTTGTTTCTTATTGGCATTATTTACTGCTGTACTTCACCTGCAGGCTCCCATTTGCCTTCCAAATCCTCTTTCCAAAGTGTCACTTTGTTGTCACCACCAGAAATTGCCAGGATATTACCTGACAATGACCAACTGGCTCTCCATAAAACATCGGGGAACTTATCGTCTTGCAGTAGAGTCTTCTTCCAAGGACCTTGACTATTCTCCTGAGACCAAATGATGCAAGTGCGGTCTTGCGACACAGTGGCTATATACGAATGTAGCAGAACCGAGGGAGACCATGCTACATCTCTAACCCAGTCAGTGTGGCCCTCCAAAGTATCTTCCAGGACATAGGTCTGAGAATCGTCGTTCAGTTTCCAGATCTTGACCAGATTGTCAGCACCGCCGGTGACAAATCGGCGTAATTGTGGCGAATTGGTATCACCTTGAATAGCAGCTGGTGCCCAGCTGGCAGCATTCACACCAATGGCGTGGGCATCGATCACCACGGGTGAAGTAGTCCCATTTTCCTTAAATTCCACCACAGAGACTTTCCCATCAGAAGACGCTGCCAAAAGAAGTGCACCGTATTCATGTGGAGCCCATTGAACGGAATTCACGGATGCAGAATGCACGGCATGCACAGAAATCTGGGCCCAACGGCCATTTTCCTCCTTCCAGATTAAAACTTTACCATCGTAAGAACACGATGCCAGAATGGTACCAAACTTTGGATGAGCCCATGCCACACGCCAAACAGGACCTTCGTGTCCACTCAGAGTCTCGACAAGTTTGTGTGTCTCGCCCTCTACCTCAAAGATCTTTATAGTCTTGTCAGACGAACACGTAGCCAATCGCCTCCCGTAGTAGTCCAGCACAGCATCATGGATCAAATCATTGTGAGCATTCGCTATAGTAGGCATTTTCTAAACAAATTCGAACCTTCAATTAGCCTCAATGGCTTTTCGTATGGATCAATATCTGATTTAATCAACTTTATATTCATGAACTTGGTCTTTTTCTCACCTTTAACAAAACAACGCCTTAGAAAAAGTAGACCAGTTTATGTGCGGGTAACAATCCAGTTGTCAAAGAATGCATAGACTAACTTCAATCGAATAAATGATATTAGAGGCCAATTTTGACTATCCATCCCCCAATCATATTGCAAACACCTGGAATTCGAAGTTTCCGCGCACGCCATTTACCTGAAAGCGCATGTCGTTCAGATTCCAGCCTCTACGAGCGGCAATAATTCGTATGGCAAGGCTGAACAAGAAGATGAGAAGAACAAACGCTATGGAGACCAGATCCTCTAATTGTAGCCCTAGAGATTCGAGCCGATCCCATATACTTGGTAAGTGATTTTGCTGTTGGTGCTGTTGTTGTTGTCGTTGATTATGTTGTTGTTGTCGCTGCTCCTGTTGCTGGCGTGGACTCTGTGGATGCTGCAGATTGCCTAAATCCTCTGAGGCACTACCGGAGTTCTCTCTTCCAGCCTTTCGGAAACTTTTTATGATCTGCTTATACCATGGCTGAGCGGCCTGTTTGACGGCGTCATCTTCTTTACGCCAGCCGTCCACTTTACCTGCTGTAATCCAGGCCAGCCAAGACTTCAGATTTAGCTTCCAAACGCTTAGTTTGACAGCAAAATACAGTTTGGGGTTGTGCTCGAGTACTTGGTCGTAGTACCGTTTGGCCAAGTGAAAATCCTTCTCCACACCTAGGCCATGCTCATACATGTAACCAAGGTCCCAAATAGCTTGGGGTGAGAATTTTAGGGAGGCACTTTGATATATGCTGAGGGCACTAGAGTAGTTGCCCGCTAAGTAGTAGATGTCTCCCGCAACTACTCCTGCGTCCAAGTTATCTTGCTTAAACGCTCTCGTGTAATATGCAGTGGCCATCATCATTCTTTCCGGCAGTGTTCTTTGAGGTTCTTCGAAATTGTAAGGCAGCTGATATAGTAGGTAAGCTGCCGAGACGAGGGCTGTCTCGATACCTTGTTCAGCAGCTTGCGCATAAGCCCATAGTGCCACTTCTGAATTTCCCTTCAGCAACTCTGAATAGGCAGTCTTTAGATGGGGGGCCACGAAGACTTCTTCCTCTTCGATGAAGCTTTTGAAAAGGTAAGTAGTGTCTTCGCAGTTATACTTCTTGTTGACACCTTGCTCTGTCATTCTGGCGTACTCGTAGATCGCCGGGACATAACCTTCCACATAGGCCATATGCATCAACATAAGCGGGTCGCCCAAGTGTAAGTTGGGATATTTTTTACTCAACTTTGCCAGATGGAAATGAACAATACCGTTGTTGGTTTTAGAATTGACGATTCTTTTGTAGTACTTGATGGCTGCTGTGTCATTATTGTAGTAGAATTGTTGGATGATGCCCAGATCGATGTTAGACCTTGACGTCAATGTTTGCGAACTTTCGATGACTCCAACGGACCTTTTTAAATACTTCTCTGCCATTTCGATGTTAGGTCCAGCTAAACCTTCGCCAGTAAAATATATGTGGCCCAACAAATCAAGACATCTACCGTAGAAAAACCTCTGCAAACTGTCCATGTCTGGTACGTCCAAGTCATATTCTCTATAGGTAAATTCCAAGAGTTTTCTGGCTCTCTCAGGGTTGCGTCCTTTAGTATATGTACCTCTGTAATCATCCCATGCGGTGAAGAACATATCAACAAGTCTATCCTCATTATCTTCATCCGTACTGGGTGCAAATGCGCCACTGGCACCATTCCCTAGCCCAAATTGCAAAACGACATGACCGCCATTCATCTTGGTTAAAAATGAAGAGGTGATGTCTGGCCTGGCAGAAGCCATCCTCTTTGTCGATAATGCCATAGAACTCAAAGTTCCTCCTAATAATCCACCTGAAAAATCAGGAATCCTCACGCTGTAGGATTCGGTGTAGGGAAACACCATATCCCATTGATCATCCGTATATGAATTTCTCACCTCATCAGCAACCTCCCTATAGAGTAACAATGCCCTATTGCAATCTCGAGGAGTATTTATTCCAGCGTAATACTTGTATGCTAGGGCTTGCTTAGCTCTAATATCTCCCAAAGATGCAGAGCGTTGGTAAAATAATAACCCTTTAACTGGATCAACCGGTATGGTGCCAAAGAGTCCTGTAGAATGCATGACTGCAAGATCAAATAGCACAGCAGCATCAGAGAAATTCGTCAACTCGTTATATTTGTTCGAATACTTGTATGCCAGAGATTTATTTTGAGGTATGCCGTAGTCTGACCACAGATGCATTTGAGCTAGCACATAGGTAGCATTTGGATTGTCGAAATTGTCGCTAGATTCAACGAGAAGCTTGAACACGGCTCTAGCCCAATCGGTAGCCTTTGATTCCCAATATTGTGCATAATTAAGCTCTTCTCGCACCACTGAATAATCCACAGGGATATAAAGGTTTACCTCCTCCACCCCGTAATCGAATGGAAACGGTTTCGATGAGGATACTATAGGATCGGTTCTCTTGATGGCCTTCTCGAGTAGTTTCTGAGCCTCTGGCCAAGGGTCTTGCGCCATGGCCCCAAGAACAGGGACCAGTGTAATTAAAAGCGACAGAAGCAAGATTTTCAACTTCATTCCTCACAAGGCAATGCTGGCCACAGATGGCTTCGTGTTTATGCTGTCTGTTGTCTAAGCAGTTAACCAGTTGTTGAAGTTTATACAATCTACATAATCTCCGGGTCCCACTGAAGAAATGACAATCAACAAACGCATTTGCCAAAAACAAGAATAAGGATGGCCGCTGTGCCCAAGGAAACCATTGCGCGCATTCTGCATCTACAATCATTTGAGCATGAGTCCACTACCATTACAGAAGAAACTGTAACTATGTTACAGAAGTATTTGGAGCTATTTGTTCGTGAAGCGGTGCAGAGGTCTGTGGCGAACAAGGAACCTACCGAATCTGAGATGGAATTGACCCATGAGGATCTCGAGAACATTACTGGGATGCTGCTGCTGGACATGTAGGCCTAGAATGATGAGGAGGTAGGGAGCCGTGATCAAGCGTCACCAGTTTTAATAACCGTGGATTTATTTGATGGATAGATAGACGCAGCTATACAGTATTCGGGCTCGCGATATAACTGGACATTTAATTATGACCACTGGATTTCAAGACATTTGAATCACATTGCTGAAGCGAAGATACAATTTAATACATAAGTATGGTCATTTCTGTTCCAGTATTCGTTTAGTTCTTTACTGAGTACTATAAGGCATCATCGATTTACACTATTTCAATTTTTATGGCAACAAGTGGTTGTTGAATTGCGGTTAATGCTAGAAACAAGGGGATGTGGTAATCAATTTCGATCCCTGAGTCGATTCTTCAAGCAGTATTTCTGGGGTGGAAGGAATAATACTATCATTTTCAGAGTAGAATTTTTATTTTAGCGACGGAATGTGATATGAATTTTCGCTCCTTATTGAAACCGCTAAAATCAAAAATATATCAGAATACCATATTGTAATTCAAAATCACCCGAGTCATACTGATTGTTATTACCACCGATGCGCAGGCCAGTCGCATTAACGTATACACTTCTTTCATTTTTTTTACATATCTAAATTACAACAAAAAACGGAAATACTTCCATCACAGATCGATCAAACTCACTCCCTGGTCGGTTGCCTGCGAGGTCTGCTGCTTCTGCTGCTGGTTACCGAAACCGTACCCTGTATGTGAGGGCACGACGTTCGATGCAGGTATCCCCGTAAATTGTGTGGGCAAGAATGGATTCTTTTTGGGCTCACTGGAGTACTGTTTGTAACCTGTACCTTGTGAGTTGATAAAAGTGCCAGTCTTCGTATGTTGAGCTGGGATACGAGAGTCACCAAGATTACCGAATGTATCGATACCAGTTGGTTGCGCCAGCAATTGGTTGAGATCGTTGTATTTATCCGATATGGACTGGTTGCCAGTCCTGACTGGTTGCATGGAATTAGGGGGTGGCTGTTGTTGTTGTGCCTGTGGTTTTGCCTGGTATTTGGGCATCTCCACCTGCTGTGCAGGCAACGTAGTGGCACCCCAAGCGCTTAGATCAGGCAACAATTGATCATTGTTGTTCTGTTGACCGTTACCGTTGTTCTGTTGACCGTTATTGTTCTGTTGAGCGCCTGCTGTCTGCAATTGCATGCTGTTCAAAGCAAATGGATTGTTGGAACCCGTGCTTACAGGCTGCTGGAAATAGGCAGCTTCCTGTTGCTGCTTTTGTAAGGCAGCCTGTCTCTGTTGTTCCTGCATTTGAGCCTGCTGTTGCGCGAGCGCTTGTTGCTGAGCGAGAGCCTGCTGTTGAGCAAGCGCCTCCTGTTGCATGGCCCAATATTGTGCCTCTTGTTGCTTTTGCTGCTCCTCCGCCGCTCTTCTTTGCTCCTCTGCCAGCCTTTGTTGCTCCTGTTGCTGTGCAAGAAGCTGCTGCTGCTGCTGTTGCTGAGCAAGGAGCTCCTGCTGCTGCTGCTGTTGCTGAGCAAGCACATCCTGTTGTTGTTGGTACTGCATGTATTCCTCGAGCGAAACGGGGTTACCAAAGATGTCGTAGTAGCCCTGTGGTTGCATCTGCTGCAAGCGCTCCTGATCTTGTTGCGCCTTCTGCAACTCTTGCAAACGTTTCAACTCTTCCTCCTCTTTACTCAATTGCAATGCAGTCTGCAGATCAGCGTCCTCGTTGTTGAGTGCCTTCCTACGTCTCTCATCTTCCTCCGCGGTAAGTCTGCTCTCTTCGAGGGCCTTCTGCAACTCATCATCATACGAGTTACGACGGGGGGGAGGTGGGGTTAATTCCGGTGGGGGTGATGGTCTTCTGCGAGGTCCCTCATCTTCCCCTCTTTCCATTTTCAAACGATCTTCGTCCATAAGCAAGTTTGTCAGCTCTTTGGCTTTCACTCTGATGATCTGGCCACCATCCTGCGTACCATCTTCCTCGTGGCGAAACTCTCCGAGGGTCTTGATCACATATAGGTTCTCCTTACACCAAAGAACACAGTTTTCACTGCCGAATCTCACCAAGTAGTCCAAAACGGTTAAAGATTTGGCGACATGCCGCCAGTACTTGCCCTTGTCATTCAATCTTCTGTCAATCATGTCCATGATCTCGAAGAACTCCACACTGTCATACGACCTCTGGGCCAACTCATCCAGCGTGTCCACACTAGGACCTTCGCTCTCGTTAGCCGTAGCATCACGAACCAGCACTTGCGCCGAAGTGTAGCCTTTTAAAGCATTTTTAGCAGAGCGCACAAATTGAGTAGGCATACTCGAGGGCAACTGTAATAGCTAGGCTTAACCAAAGGGCCTTGGCAAAGATGAAAACGTAATTTGCTTTGTTCAAAACTTTGTTTTATGATGTCCTATGGACTCATCAGGCTTTTCAACCTTTCTGAGATATATTACGACATGGCCAGCCCCTTTTTTTGCGGAAAAGTTAGTGATTTCCAACGAGGAAGTGAGTCATGTGTAAGTCACGAGAGGTGCTAGAGCGGCAATCGTGATGGATTCGCTGGCACAGCAGGATGTTCTCAGGGCCGCGGAGCTGGGGAGGCATGAGGATGTTTGGGAACGGTCTGCAGCGGCAACCTTAATGCTTTGTTCTCTAAGTATTCTTTAAAAAAAAAATTATCAAGAGTGAATATAGTAGGGAAAACTAATAATAATAATAATAATAATAATAGTGTATAAAGCTCTAAATAAGATGCGCGAAGTTTTAACTTTTAAATTTATTTAACGTATCCATCAAATCGATCAATTACTCTAATGCGATTTAGTACTCGACTACACAACCATATAATTGTCGGTTGAAACACAGTAGTTCATTGGGTTCATGTAAAACATTTTATTAGTTCTAGAAAGAAAAAAAAACAAAAAAAACGTCCACCTATTTGTCGATGTAAATTTGGGTCATGATATACAGCTGCACTAAGCTGCGAGCGTCTTTTTGTACTGTTGCTATTCGCCAAAGATGGTTTCTCAGATATTTTTACCTTTCATTATTCGACGTATTGTCACTTTATGATCCACAGATAGCAGTTCTGCTGCCTAATTTTGAATCACGAAACTCTATTACCAGATAGAGACGAATACTGTTGGTCTTTACACCCTAGTTGTGACGGCAATTTGCTGGCGCGCAAGTTCGGCGGTTAGCTACCGTTAACCTTTGCTCGCACGACGCAGAAATCAACGATTATTGGAACTAGCAGTATGTTTCGAATATTTTACATCTCTGTCAATGCGTCAAGCAGTACGTTTACCTTCGCTATGCTCCTTATTAGAGCAGCCCAAATAAGTACAGAGAATAATAAAATTAAAAAAAAAAAAAAAAAAAAAAGTGGTACGAAGAGCTAGTTACTTATGGCTTATGCCTAAAAGGAGCTTCACAGAGCAGAATATTTCGGGAGCAAATAATTGAGTGCTCAATACAATTATGACGCACTCTTAGTGTATTCTTGTAAGTTCGAACCCAGGACTGTAGAGTTGTTTAAGGTGCCTCGGGTCGTCGGCGATGAAGTTTCTGATTATTTATTGGTTGAATAAATGATTGTCGCTAAAAACTAACAATTAAAGGCAGGAAATATCCTTAAACAGAGTATCCTATGGATTGCGATCGCACTATAAATAAATTATGTCAATGGACTCCGCAACAGCTGTCTTACCTGTTCAATTTAGCCTTATCAGATAATCACATTGCTTTGTATTTTCAAGGGAAATAGCATCATGCAGAGCTATACTCGGGATACTTTCTAGTGAGGTGCCCGTCGCTATTCGATCCTTTGTTTTCATTTTCATTGTGGCATGCATCTCATCTCATTGCGCGATGACTTCGCGCGCATAAAGCTTTCCCTCGAGCCCTGAAGAAGTAACCCTTCGGCTTCCAAGGAGAACATTGTATGCTTGCAAGGTTTGCTAGTAAGATTCTGGCAGCCTCAAAACAACTTGGAATGGTCTCTGCATCTCAACCCAAAAAGCAGGCAACTTTGGCAAGGTTCTTTTCCTCTGTCAAGAATGATGGTTCTTCGGCCAAGAAACTACCTAGTAAGACGGCCCGGGAGGATGAATCACAAAATATCCCTGCTCAAAGGTCCAATTCCAATGAAAGGGGCAGCTCTCCCATGTTTGATGATTCTGGGGCTAAGTCCAGTGCTGGTTCAGAGATTGAAGGTTCGGCTTCTAAAAAATTGAAAGTAGAGCCAAAATCAGTGCTTAAGGCCACAAGTGAACATTACTCCCAGGTACCGTATTCACAAGTTTGCAACATTTTTCAAGAGATTGAGTCCACGTCCTCTCGTCTCTCCATTATCAAGATATGCTCAGATTTTTTCACCCAAATCGTGAGGGAGGATCCTCAGAACTTGATCCCCACTACTTATTTATTCATTAACAAACTGGGCCCTGATTATGAACCCGGTATGGAACTTGGCCTTGGCGAAGGTTTGCTCATGAAGACCATCAGTGAGTCCTGTGGGAAATCCTTAGCTCAAGTGAAGAGTCGTTACAAGGAAATGGGGGATTTGGGGCACGTCGCCATGGAGGCCCGTAATGTACAGCCTACTATGTTCAAACCCAAGCCGCTGACCGTGGGGGAAGTTTTTGTTAATTTAAGAGCTATCGCCAATTCCCAGGGAAAAGACTCTCAGAACAAAAAGATCAAACTAATCAAACGCATGCTCACCGCCTGCCAAGGTGTGGAGGCCAAGTTTCTGATCAGATCTCTGGAATCCAAACTACGCATTGGCCTCGCTGAGAAGACCGTGCTCATCTCTTTGTCCAAGGCGCTACTAAGGCACGAGCAAGATGAAAGCACGGAACCATCGGACGAAGCCGTCGACAAGGCAGAGGAGAGAATTAGGGACGCCTTTTGCCAAGTGCCTAATTACGAAATTGTGATCAATACTTGTCTGCAGTACGGTATATCCCAGCTGCCAAACCATTGCCAATTGAGACCCGGCATCCCATTGAAGCCGATGCTGGCGAAACCCACCAAGGCCATCACCGAGGTACTGGATCGTTTTCAAGGCCAACTCTTTGTCTCTGAATATAAGTATGATGGGGAAAGAGCCCAGGTGCATTTGCTTCCGGATGGAACCATGCGTATATACTCTCGTAATGGTGAGAATATGACTGAAAGATATCCAGAGATTGACATCCGCGACTTCTTGGCAGAGGGCACCACACGCACCCTAATCATTGACTGCGAAGCTGTCGCATGGGATAAAGTACAGAACAAGATCCTTCCCTTCCAAATTTTGAGCACCCGTAAGCGCAAAGACGTGGAAGCCAAGGACGTGAAGGTGCGTGTGTGTCTCTTCGCATTTGATCTCCTGTGCCACAACGGCGAACCGCTCATTAACCAGTCCCTGCATCAACGACAGGAGACCCTGCTGCGAGTCACCAAGCCAGTGAATGGCGAGTTCCAGTACGCCACGAGACTGGTCACCTCCAGCACGGAGGAACTGCAGCATTTCCTCGACCAATCGGTCAAGGACTCTTGTGAGGGTCTCATGGTCAAAATGCTCGAGGGCCAAGAGTCCCACTACGAGCCCAGTAAGCGCTCACGCAACTGGCTCAAACTCAAGAAGGATTATTTGAACGGTGTCGGCGACTCACTCGACCTCTGCGTCCTGGGCGCCTACCACGGTAGGGGAAAGCGCACAGGCACATACGGCGGTTTCCTCCTGGGCTGCTACAACCAGGATACGGGTGAATACGAGACCTGCTGCAAGATTGGCACTGGCTTCTCAGAAGAATTGCTGCAACAGCTCTACGATAGGCTCAAGCCCACGGCCACGGATGGACCTATGGCATTCTATGTCTTTGACTCATCGGCACAACCAGACGTCTGGTTCGAGCCTACTCTACTCTTCGAGGTCTTGGCAGCTGATCTGTCGCTATCGCCCATCTACAAAGCTGGCTCTTCCCAGTACGATAAGGGCATCTCGCTCAGGTTCCCACGATTTCTCAGAATAAGAGACGACAAGGCTGTAGAGGATGCAACCTCCTCCGAACAAGTCGTGGACCTTTATGAGGCTCAGGCCCACATGTCATAGGATGCATCGTTGCTATTATTCCCTAGGCACCCTATGTTTCTAATCATGTGATCTCTTTGGACTTTTCGGAGCCAAGATTTGTGACCGCGATGACCGCTGCACCCGCATAAGCTTGAGAATGAAGCTCAAGTCAAGCTGGGTGTATTGAGGATTACAAGGTATAAAAGACCGAAGTTTTGATGTTCAAAGGGAATTGGTATACGAGCAAACAGCAAGGTAAAATAATTGAAAGAAAAAATATGAATATGGCCACCACTATCCCTGCGCCAACGGACGTTGGCGCTCTTGCCAACAGGATCAATTTCCACACCAGGGACGCGCATAACAAGATCAATACTTACATGAGTGTGAGACTGGCTTTCGCGCTGAAGCACGGTTTTATCTACCGGCAGGGCATATTAGCCTTTTACTACATATTTCAGGCGGTGGAACAGGAGTTGAACCGTCTCATGATGTACCCAGAGACCGAAAAGGAGCTGCAAATGCAAAGCATTTTGAAGCAATTTTGGATGGAAGACTTTAGGCGCACGGAAAAGATTTTCCTTGATTTGACCATGTTGTATTCACCAGAATATCCAAGCGAGGCGGAACTCCGTCGGTTTGTAGAGAACAACAAATTGCCACCAGTTTTGCAGCAATTTGTGAATTCGATTCACGAGACGGTCAAGGATGAGCCTTGTACCATTCTGGCGTATTGCCATGTGCTTTACTTGGCGCTGTTTGCTGGTGGTAAAGTGATGAGATCCAACATATACAGACATACCGGACTTTTCCCTAAATTTGAGCATCTCTCGCCAAAAGAACTGGTGCAACGTGGTACCAATTTTTTCACGTTCTGCGAGGAAGGTTCTGAGGCTGAGAATAAGCTCCGGTGGAGGTACAAGGAAGGTTACGAACTGGCCACGAGGGAGGAGCTGACCGAGGAGCAGAAGCAAAGGATTATCAATGTATCGAGTGGTATTTTCCAATGGAACATGGATACCATTGCAGAGATTGGCGAATTGAATCGCCAAGAACTCATGGGTCAGTTTAGTTTCAAACTACTCACTTACTTGCGTGAGGAGTGGAAATACACGGACAAGCTGTCTCGCAAGCAAAAGGATCTGCTGGTGGTGATTTTTGTGGCGATACAGTTTTTGGTGGCCTATCTAATACTACGCAAGCTTCTTTGATGTAACGTGATACCAGGTTTCTCTTGGATCTAGATAGTAGAGAAAAAAAATATATGATATGATATAATATGTACAGGAACGAATAGAATTATCTACCTTGAGAGAGCTTTCTCTTTTCAGCCTGTTCTCTCTTTCTTCTTTTCCTCAACTTGTGTTTTTTCATCTTCTTGCGTCTTTTCCTCATCACAGAGTCCAGCTCAAGGGATACTAGTCCTGCAAGAGGTTCTTGCAACGGCTCAAACATGGGTTTAACAGTGACCACCTGCTGGGGCATAGGCATAGTTGCCAGAAGGGGCAGCGGGGCGGGTATGGGCATGCTGCACGTCGTGAGTGTGCGCATGCGCAATGGCCTCAGTGGCAGCTGTCTGAGGCTGCGAAGGAACATTTAGGCGCTTGCAAAGCTCTATCGAACGCTCTTGCAGTTAAAAGAGTCTTAAGGTTTGGTCAGGTTGAGTAGAGAAGTGTGAAAAAATAGTGATGATCTTCGTGGATAGTGAGTTTTAAAATAAGAGTAATACGAATTCGCCTGAATTTGGCACGGACAATCGATAAGTTTAGAGATGGGCCCAGGTTTGCCGGGTGAACCAGAAGAAGATTTTTGTTTTGCGAAATAAATAAATAAATGAGTTCAAAAGTTGTTGGAAATTCAGTTGAATGTCCGATTGTAAGATTTGGAATTCATTTAGGGCAAATTTGTTTAAATTTAGACGGTCTTTACGGTGGTAACGGTTATTGAACTGCCCTCAAGACTACATTTGAAAAGATGTCGCTTGGAAAGTACGTCAAAAAACAATGGAAATAAAAAATAAAAAATAAAAATAAAAATAAAAACAGCAAGAAACTGTAAAATCGAAATTTTTGTACTGCTACTTAGAAACGTAACATTATAGTAACATTCACAGTTTACCGTGAACGATACACCGAGTTGCTTCGTAAAATAACAAAAAAATTTACTTGCAGATTCATACTCAGACATTTTGCTTGACTTCAAGCGCTTACTTCCTTCTATTCGATTTAGTTATAGAACGCTTTCAAAAATCGTCAAGGCTGTAGTTGAGAAATGCTACGAGAAAAAATGCCAATTTTTAAGCTGTTTTTAGAGCTCCAAAGGGGGGTTCCTGCAATTTGATTCTCTCTCAAATTACTTTTCCGAGTTGTCTTTTTTATGGGTACCATTATTAGGGATCTGTCGATAAAAATGCTTCAGATTTTTTAAGATATCTTGCATATTATGAGATATGATTGTAAGTGCTCAACTTTTTCAAGAAACACCGTTTCTCTCTCTTCCTATATTAGTCGGCATCATAAACGTATCCCATTGAAGTTGGTTCTGGTTTGTTAGCTCATTAAAATGGGCTTTGCTTACGCAGCATTTTTCAACAATTCTTTACCACTGCTAAATCAGCAGGAAGCAATCCATTCAAACAATATATGTAGTTTGCTAGACTTTCTCACAATCAATGGTTACTAAATCACCTGACTTAAGTTTATTTGCCAAATTTTTTTTTTTCCTCTAAAACATCAAGAGAATCATCTCATAACCTCCACATATCCATCGAGTCACGAAGACATACCCTTGTAAAGCATCCAGACGTCTCAACTGTTGAGTAACGATCATTAATTTTGTCGACGTGTAGAATTTTTCAAGAATTGCACCGCCTTGGAAGTATAGTCGCAGTTCGAAACAGAGAGAAAGAGTATCCCGATGCTTCGTTGTAGTGGTGTTTATCGTCTCCCCTGTTATACCCCTCGTTTATGCCAGCGTCGTAATCTGATTGGCTTTGTTAGAAATGCACTAGGCTTGGACCCACCACCTTCCCCAGATGACCCTACTCCGGAGAACAGATTCCACCCGTGGGACCAGTCTCCGGCCGGAGACCTTAGAGAGCGTGCCGCTCGGATAAAGGCGTTGGCAGTTTGTCCAGTCACTGGCAAAGAAATAAATTATACATGTCCATTGTCTGGTATTCCCACGCATCACTCGAGGGCAGCATGGGAGCAAGATAAGCCATATCACGAAACCAAGAAATGGGCACTTTTGAAGAAAGTGAATATCTATGAGCACGACCTCCGCAGTGGCAGGCCATTTCCCGAATTTGATTTTCCACAGGGTCAGGAGTTTGATAGAACGGTCAACATGACCAACTGGGATCTGTTTTTCTATACACGGCAGTTTTACTCCATGGACACGGAATTTCAACTAGCAGCTGTGACCAAGATGTTGAGTTATCCAATTACCATTGCTTCGGTTCTACACCAGTTTTCGCCTTACTCTTTGAACCCAAAGGGCCCCGTGACGCTGGAAGGTCTTAAATCCCTGGCAGCACTTCGTTATACTCTTTATCCCTTTGAAAACAAGACAGTAGCTGCCACAAAAGATCGTCCCCTCAGAATCTTCATCTTGGGTGCTAGGGCAGAGGGGTTGTTACCAGGCCACGTTTGGAAGCAACTACAATTTTTATTCCCAGAGACGGCTTTTGAGCTGCATTTCATCGGTCCAGAATCTTTGGTAAATAAGGAGAAGCAGCAGTACGTTTCCTCACCGACTCCCATTGTCAAGCGTGTGGATGAAAAGTTGGCATTTGTGTACCACACGGATTATTTCCACGTCTACCACGAGGCTCAAGATTTTTTCCCATACGACCCATATTTGGACATCTTCTTCTGCTTCCACCCTGGGTTTGGGGCTCCAGAATCCTCCAAACTGTGGCTTGACAAGTCTATGGCAGGTTTACTAGAGACTAAGTGCGCCATTTTCACCACAGGTTTCAACAGATCAGACTTACTTCGTGACGTTAATGCAGTCGTGGACAAGTACGGAGCAGAGCTGGACATGCTCGTGGAACCCACTAAGAACGTGAATGGTTCCACTAAGTGGGAACTTAACGACGCGAACCCTCAAGAGGTCTACCAGTTCAACATGTACATAGCGGGATTCCGTGGTAAGAGGTATCATGCCATTGAAGTTTAAACATTATTATTACATGTACATACACACACTTTTTCGTCAAGTGCCTCTACATGATGGCGTTGTAAAACAACAGGAAGTCTCTCTGGCATTTTTCCCATCTTTGAGGGTCAAAGAAAACATATGAACCTCGTTCACTGAGGCCATCTGAAGATACAACGGGTTCCATCTTTGGGTCTTTGGTTAACCAAGCCTTTAAAGTCTTGTGGTAACGCCAATTCCGCTTCCGTAACTCCAAGTACGTCAGCTCTTGGACTACGGTGCCCGGGTGCTTGTAAAATAGATAGAACAGTGTCTCGTCTTGGAATAGGGCCACTCTTTGCTGATCTTGTTGCACGCTATTAAAACAAGGCGGCGTCGTTTGCGAATGCAGGACGTGTGGGATATTTAAGAAGGAGTCTGGTACGAAGAAACGGGGTTCCACTTCGCTCCTAGATGTCTCTGCCCAAGGTGATTGGAACGTGTCCAGCACTTTGTGCCTTTTGGAATCCCTAGGAATCCCCAATGAATGTAACATTGAAGACAAATCTGCACCAAGGGTCATGGAATGATCATATTTGCTAGCCAGTTCTCGATCCTCCTGTTTCACCAGCGGTATTAAAGCTTCCAATCCAAACTTGTCCATGCCTACTTGAACCCTTTTCTCACCTGTATTGACGTCTTGATGTTATTCGTTCGAAAAGTTACATGCAATTTTAACTTGGAACACTCTTGAACAATGAGGAAAGAAAGTCCAGTAAGAGAATAGAAATGGAGCCCCGTAGGTACCAACCCAACGTCCTAGTCACTGGAACACCTGGCTGCGGGAAGTCGACCACTTGTGATCTACTCCAAAGACGGTTACCAGATTTTCAATACTACAACATATCTGATTTTGCCAGAGAACACAAGTGCCACGATGGCTTCGACGAATACCGCAAATCGCACATTGTCGACGAGGATAAGCTCCTGGATTTACTTGAACCCCTGCTGCGTAAAGGTGGGGGCATAGTCGATTGGCATGTCAATGACGTGTTCCCAGAGAGACTGATTGATTTAGTCGTAGTGTTAAGGTGTGACAATTCAATCCTATACAAGAGATTGAAGAGTAGAGATTACCATAAGTCCAAAATTGATGAAAATATTGACGCAGAGATCATGGGCGTCGTGATGCAAGACGCCACAGATTCCTATGAGCGAGAAATTGTGGTCGAGCTGCAGAGTGACAACACAGAACAGATGGAGAATAATGTGGATAGAATCGTATCCTGGATCGAGCTATGGCAAAGTCAGCATCACTCGGGCGTGACAAACGAGCTGACAGCTGCAAGTGAGAGCGAAAGCGAAGCTGACAACGATTAATTTATACCCAATTCCAATACCTCATCATTTAATGGCAACATATCAAATAATTACTTATGCTACAGCACTCTTTAATCTTTTTTTTTTTTTTTTGCTTATGCCTGTAATATTATTAGACCATTTATTTCATTTTCACTGACGCAGCTCATCGCTTGAAAAAAATTTTCAATATTGAAAAAAAAAATCTAAAGCGCAGATCTCGATTTGAAACAGTGTCAAGATCTGCTAGGAGCACATATTATATGCTTCAAGAGGAATTGAGATTGGTGTTTGCGTTTTGTGCTATTGATAATGTACTATGTTGTCTTGGAAGTGGAAATCACGCATCTAATTGAGACTCCCAAGGACCAGTGCAAAATTGCCAAGCTTTCCTATCAGTTTGTGAATTCAGATACATTGCAAACTTATTATGAGGAGGACGAGGTACCGCTAATGGTGCTAAATGAGATAGGATCACCTACGTTTCAGGAGGCTATGATGAAATTGGACGAAGATATTGCTAAAGTGACCGGGGATGCGCCGTTTGTTCTATGTTCTTTGAATTCAACTTGGCATCTTCGTGTTACACTTTCCAGGCAAGCCAGGGACTGTGGGTTTGTCTTACGTCCCCATTTTCAACAACCCAAGATCTTTGATCTTTGGAAGGAATACGAAAGGTGGTGTGTCAACCATCCGGAAGTGATACCCTTGAGGAAGAATGGCGGTATTGGTGGGAAAAGGGTTAAAGATGTGGCAGAATTGGCTAGGGTTTTGGATATTCCCGGGGCAAACTTGACCGATTGGTTTGATTTGGCCCGGAGTGTAGAGGTCGTCTTGCAATTGCAAAAGAAATGTTCCACGCCAGAAGATATGGCCATGGTCCTCACACACCCATATGATTCGCACGTTGACACTCGCAACTTCTTGCAAGAGTATTCCAAAGTGTTGTATTTGAATAATTTACCCCCCGATACTACTCAGAGTGAATTGGAATCGTGGTTTACACAGTTTGGCGCAAGACCCGTGGGCTTTTGGACCGTGAAAAACATTGTGGAAGAGACTTCGAATGTCAATAATAACTGGAGCATGAATAACAGCCCATACGTGGAGGAGCAGGATAGTATTTCCGGGTTCGTAGTCTTCCAAACGCACGAGGAGGCCGCCGAAGTACTGATACTAAATGGTAGATCCATTTTGTCCAACATGGCTAATACAAAGCAGCCCAGAGTTGTGGAACACATAGTTGAGATTCAGCCTTCGTCCACCAGGGTGCTGGATAGGGCTCAAGAGATTTTGTCACCTTTCCCTCAAAGTAAGAATAAGCCAAGACCCGGGGACTGGAATTGCCCCTCTTGTGGGTTTTCTAACTTCCAAAGACGCACGGCCTGTTTCCGTTGCTCTTTTCCAGCTACGACGGCTGTTCAGGTCAATACCAAGCAGTATATCAGCGGCAGCGGGGGTGCGAACCTACAGGGCGGTAAGATTACACCAAGTCCTAGCCAGGGATATTACCCATTAAACGTACCCCAGGGACAGGATATGCCGGCACAACATGGTAGGGGTATGGACCCGGGAATTGTCATGATGCGCTACCAGAATGGCGGTAATGGAATGGTTTTTTCGCAAAACGGCAGTACCAGCGGTGGTGCAGGCGGTGGGAACCGCTATAATGGCCCTCGTGGAAGTAGCAATATTGGCAACGGTGGGTCCAATGTCCCATTCAGAGCAGGCGATTGGAAGTGCCCCGCTTGCACTTACCACAATTTTGCAAAGAACGTCGTCTGTTTACGTTGTGGTGGGCCCAAAGTGAGCCCGGTAGATTTCGAAAACGTCAACGGTGGTAGCAGTACTCCCAACACCAAGAACAGTAGCGTCAGCCTCATGGATTTGACGTCTATGGGATCGACCTTGTCTTTAGGTGATAAATTATCGAACGGGATCGCAACAGCAACCCACGAAGGGTTCGGAGTCGCATTGGATTCGAGGAGTGCTTCGGAGCCTAAATGGTAACTTGTAGATGAGATTAGTTGCATGCATTCAAAGGAGGGCAGACGGGGTTGTTATTTTAGTTCTAATTTCGGTTTTAATAAACGCATATATCTTGTACCATACGTTGATGAGTTGATTGTAAAAATAAGCACCAACATACCTACTTTCATATATATATATATATATATATATATATATATGAATGTAAATTATACGTCCAGCTTTCATTCATTGTAGGTCAAAACAGTTCTCAAGCAGTCACCAGAGTGCAGATCCTCCAGCGCTTGGTTGATCTCTTTGAAATGTCTCCTGTTCGTGATGAATTCGTCTACCTTCAAGTTGCCCTTTTGGTAATCCTTCACCAAGTTGCCCATCTCGGATCTACCCTTGATGCCACCGAAGGCAGAACCCTTCCACACTCTACCGGTCACCAGCTGGAATGGCCTGGTCGATATCTCCTGGCCAGACGCAGCAACACCAATCACCACAGATACACCCCAACCCTTGTGGCATGCCTCTAGGGCGTCCCTCATTACTTTTACGTTACCGGTACAATCAAAGGTAAAGTCCAAACCGCCATCTGTCATCTCAATCAGCTTGCTGACCACGGTCTCATCCTTTTTCAAGTCCTTAGCAGGATTGATAAAGGCAGTGGCGCCAAACTCATGCATGTATTTTTTCTTCGAATCGTTGATGTCGACCAGGATGATCTGTGAGGCACCCCTGGCCTTGGCACCTTGGGCCACAGATAGACCCACGGTACCCGCGCCAAATATCGCAACAGTGTCACCCTTTTGCACATTAGCAGTCTTCACCGCGGCACCGTATCCAGTGGTGACACCACAACCCAGCAGGCAGACGCTCTCCAAGGGAGCAGTTGGGTCCACCGTGACCACAGAAACGTCAGCCACCACCGTGTACTCCGAAAAGGTGGAGCACCCCATAAAGTGAAACAGAGTCTCACCCTTCTTGTTCTTAAATCTCGACGTGCCATCGGGCATGACACCCTTGCCCTGAGTGGCTCTCACGGCACCGCACAAGTTAGTCTTCCCTGACTTACAGAACTTGCATTTGCCACACTCAGCAGTGTAAAGGGCCACAACGTGGTCGCCTGGTTTCACACTAGTTACCCCTTCACCAACAGATTCCACTATACCAGCACCTTCGTGGCCTAAAACGCAGGGGAAAAGACCTTCGGGGTCAGCACCCGATAGAGTATAAGCATCGGTGTGACAAACTGCAGTGTTCTTGATGTGAATACGCACCTCATGAGCTTTAGGGGGGTCCACGGTGATCTCTTCCACGGAGAGTGGTTTGCCAGCTTCGTAGGCAACAGCTGCCAGAGCAGAAACGGGCTTTCCTTGAGTAGACATGGCCAACCAATACTTATGCAGTACCTTTCGCACTTAGTTGAGTAGCTCCAGGGCTATAATGGAGAATGATAGAACTTCTAAAGCTGTTCTGACCAGATGAGTGAAGAGCATATACGATTTAAAAGCGGAATTTCATCGGAAGGGGGTCTGAAAAGTGAAAGGATTGTAACCCAGATTGCAAAAACCAACTGAAACAGGGTCTCTACGTGGTCAAGTAGTGTTGCGTATACAATTAATAGTATTTGGAATTTCCAAAAGACCCGACATATGATGTTTAAACGGTTGCTCCAGACACCTGTGCGCCGCTACCATCCCTCGAACCCCGAGCACGTCAAAGCGCCCCATCTAGGGCCGCTGAACTACGGTAGGGACTCACCGCAGTATGCTGTGCTCTCGCATGCCCTCAATGTTTCCGTGCCCGTGGTTGGTTTCAATGAGCGAGCCCTCGTTCACTCTCTTAACCAGCTCAATTACGATTCGACGATGCTGAGCGTGATCGGAGCCGCCAACTCTCCCTCGCTGCTGCATTCCTCACCAGCTGTCATGGAACTGGTTAAATTCCACCTGGTCGACAAGCGTCTGAAGCTGGCAGAGGAATTGGGCCAGGAAAAACCATCTTTGGAAGAGCTCCTTGTGAAGAGACTCGAGATGAACATCCCCGTGGCGCCACACTTGAGGCAATTGCTCTCGCACCTGGTGATCCCTGGACCTTTCACTGTAGACACTGCTCTGCCAGAGCTGCACAGACTCTCTGATGATCTCATCTACTATTCCAGTGAAAATGACCACCATGACTTTGCATGGTACTCGAAGCGCCTAGGGGTTAGTTGTGCCTACGTAAGCAGCGAGCTGTTCATGGCTCAAGACAACTCCCCCAACTACAAGGAAACTTTTGAATTTGCCAGGGGCAAATTGCATCGCACCATGCAGCTGGGAGAATACTACAACAATACGGAAGAGTGGGCATGGTATACCCTGTTGAACACGATAAACCTGGCCAAATCTCAGATGGCCAGAGGTTGATGCAAGTTGCTTTTTTTATATGGAAATATGTACTTCTAATGTTGTTGAGCATTGCGTAGTTTGATCAGTTCTTCCTTGACCTTCTCCTGCTCGGCCTGCTTGGCTTTGATGTTACTCTCACAGCGGTCAATTTCAGACTGTATGAACTGCAACCTTTTGCTAACATTTGAGGTGGCCTCATCATGCTCCACAGGTAGCAGCACGTTCCCTGTGAGCTTGTAAACGGTGGCATCACTTTTCAAACTGCTAAACTCATCGTCGACAATTTTGTTCTCTTGCAACTGCGTCTCCAGCTTCTGGCGGATCACTATGAAGTCCTCCAGTTCCCCCTGTAGTTTTTGGTACTGGGAGGCAAGCTCTGACATGCTTCTAAAGGTGATAAGGCTCGATTTGTGCTTCACAGCTTAGCATCTTTTTTTTGTTCATGAGTTCAAAGTTTGCTCGCCGTGTTAAAAAATCGATGTGCTTATTGATGAACACAGGATAGAACAAAAACCGTAAAAATACAGGTTGAGGATGCTGGTATGTATCGTGGATTCTTTATCTAACTTTTAAAATTCTTTTTACTGACTTAGCTCTGCTTCAGTTTAAACAATGGAATGATATTGAAGAGCCAAGACACCATTTGGACTCTATAGCGTTAGGTAACGAGGATTCGCTGCAGCGAGCCGGATTGCCTGAGGTAGAACTTCCTAGGATCGATTGGTCTCGATTTACCAAAATATTTTTTACTACAGCCATCATGGTCCCCTTATTCCCTGGGGAGCTGCTCAATGCCAGGAACCTGGGTGATATAAAGACCGTTCTGACACTGGATAGTGTTCCGCAAAAGGCAGACTTTTACTCTTGGAACTTTGAAGAGAATTTCCCCAACGAGGTGAATCCGGGGGATTCGGCTGGCGCTGGTAGTCCAAGTAAGTCGTTCACGTTTGTGACGCCTGTGGTAGCATTCGATGATTCTTTGCTTGTAGTGGTCAAGGAGAATTTCCTCAAAGTTTCACCCATTATCTACAACCAAATTGCTAAGGCATTGGTTTCCAGAATTACAAGTGGTCCACACAAGCAGCAGCTAATCGTCCTAGGTATGTCTGATAGGATTACAGAATTGAAATTTATCTCTCACGAGCGTTGCGATTTACAACCACCTGAATTTGTCACTGGATTCGTGGGCAGCGTGCTCACACAGCTGATCCTGAACAGATTGCCCTTCGAAGGGTTTGTCGCTCCCAGTGAAGGTGCCATGGGATTTGAAAAAATGAACATGGGCATCATGCCGGAATTGATCGATATCTGCAACAGGTGGACTGGTGTAGATCCTGCTAAATACAAGAAGGAATGCTACCGTTACTGGAGGCTAGATGGCGCAGCTGGCAGCTCCCTCTCCGGACTGTACATCTGAAAGTAAGTAGGTACTCGCATATTATGTAAAAGAAATGGTTTTTTTGAAGGGACAATGAGATTCAAGTCATTAGCACAAAATAAAACTCTCGCTCAATAGTCGTCTAAATATACAGTACATAGGTTGGAATCCTATTCAGGGGGAATTGGGGAATTTTGCTTAATTTTTCTTCTCCTTCTTCTCTTTTTTCTCTTTTTTCTCCTTCTTCTCCTTCTTTTCTTTCTTCTCCTTCTTGTCCTTCTTTTCCTTCTTCTCCTTCTTTACTTTCTTCTCTTTCTTCTCTTTCTTCTTCTCCTTCTTCTCTTCCTCTTCTTGTTCACTTTCCTCTTCGTCTTCAGATTCGTGCTTTCTCTTCTTGGACTCTTTGACCTTTGGCTGCTCCTCCTCTTTCTCTGGCTTGTTTTGGTTATATAGATCGATAGCCTCCTGGATGGCCACTTCGTTCTTTAGAGTTGGATTACCAGTGGTATAAAAGTCCAACCTTTGCTCGACTTGCTTCTTCAACACAACACCAAATACGTTAGAGGGTTCATCAGAGTAGTTGTCAATTCTTGAAGCCATCGAACACTTGTTGGCCAAGTATCTCGAGATTCTACCTTTGTTCTTGGCAGCAGCTTTGGAGATAAATCCGCTGTGATAGATCAACCCGTACTTGGGTGTGTTACCTTTAGTCTTTAGAGCTCTGAAGAGCGCCTTCTCAGCACCGAGGATCTGGACCGTGGAAGCCGCCTGCTTGGACAAACTAGTCAAAGAACCGGCATGGGAGATCAGTCTAGCACCAATGACTTCACCGATCAGCTCTGACAGGTTTGGTGCCACCGTGTGCATCTTCTCAACCAGGTAGTCGTATAGCTGTCTTCTGTAATCAGCCAAAGACACAACTCTTTGAGCAAAAATACAAACGTTCTCCATATCGGTCTCTGACAAATCTTGACCCATGGAGATACGGGCGTTGTCAGCAACCCTTTCCGCAATGGCAGCATCATCATCCAAGAGGGCCGCTAACTCGTGCAAGGAATCCTCGTTCAAAGACGCCTTGTCCCTGATTAGAAGAACCAACTGGGCAAACTTGTAGTTGTCAGGCACCAATTTGGCCAACTCGGGGAAGTGCCAACCGTACCATTCTTTGACTCTCATGGAAAAAGTGTTGATGTCTTTGTCCAACTGGTCCAAAAGGGCAATGGCCTGGATAATGTGGTTGTCGTTCTTTTGAACAGAGAACTTAACCTTGGCACGGGAGTACGCATGGCCCAGACCCAGCTGTGCTCTCTCCAAATCACCAGATTGCAATCCCTTGAATAACTTGTCACCATGCAGTCTAACACCACGGATCAAATCCTGGGCCAACTCGTTCGAAATGCAGTCCACGTAGGGAAAAATCTCTTTGATGGAAGGCCCTAAGTTCTTATCAGAAATTCCGATGGTAATAGTCTTCTTCTTAGAACTCTTTGGCAGGTTTAGATCCAACACAGCTTTCAAACTATCAGAGACTAATCCTTCAGAAATGTCATTGGCATTCTCCAAGGCTTCAGCAGCACCTTTGAAAGGAGAAAAAGAGACAAGTTCCAACAGTTTAGTGAACGATCCAAAATCGTTGATCTGATTCTGCACCTCTCCCAGCCTCGAACCAATGTCGTCCTGTTGCAGCTTCAATTTGAAAACGGCATACCCGGTAGGCTCTTCAAACAACAAATACTCGATAGGCGCCATCCTTGCGTAATATTACTTCCAGAATACCTTCGCCGGTAACAACAACTGAGCAGATGAGTACCTGGTGAAAGAAAAAATCAGTGAGGCTCCTTTTCTATTGATATGGCCAATGTCTATCCAATACTCTCTATTCTTACTTTTCGAGCTCATCTTGAAGGCGATGAGCTTGAAATTTTTTTGAAAATTTTTTTTGTCAGTCATGTTGTACGTATCACCCAGTCATCCGCAATACGTATATTCTGAAAGTATTATTTACTAAATAAATGAGTTTAGGGAGCATGTGGAGGTAGTTGGCCCTGTATTGGTGAGGAAGACAGTATGCTTGTTCATTAGGTGGATTTAAATTTTTTTCTGAAAAAAAAAATGAAATAGTTAATGCCAATATTTTTAGCTGTTTCCTGGATATTCGCAGCAAGGTATCCAGCTCTAAAAGTTTCCGAGGTAACCGTGGCATGTTATCAAATGTTGGCATATTTTTTTTTTAACTCAAGGAATTTGAGAAATAATAGTATGCATTTATATTATTTAATTTTTTTTTTTAGTGGGAAGTTATATTGCTGCTAAACTAGTTATCACGAATAATTATCACAGTAATCGAGATTTGAAAGGGCCACCTGTTGTAGCAGCTATGTTTCCACCGTGACTATACTTAATGGGTGCTCTTGAAGTTGAGGGCTTCACCCGCTTGAAATTAACTTTTTGGCAGAGAAAAGTGATAAGTTACAACAGTTACGCCAAGAGACAAAGTATGACAAGCCCGTGGCAGGCAGCAACACTCTGAGTGCGCGCAACGACGCCAAGAACTTTGCAAAAGTGTGTGGGGTGCTACCAAAGTATTCTGAGGGGGGAGAGGTATATTGGCCACTGGAGTGGATCTTATCCTGGAGGACCTAAAGTCTAGCAATTAGCGTTTTTTAAAATTTAACACAAGAGAGACGTACTGAATCCTCAAGTTACAATAAATCGAGATTTTCTGCCAAATTTATTTTTGCAAAATTAATATATACGCTAGTCCATATTTATACGTGATTTTCGTATATATTTAATTTGTCGTCTCGTCTTCATCGCTCTATCAGAACGATGATATCTAACTGTTGTTCAAAAAAAAATAAGAACATTAGAATATAAGCCTTCTCAAGCAATATCGAAGCTCCCCGTTGTGCCTGCATTGCTCCATTTAAACACTCTTCTTCACCCAAATATATTTATCATCATCTTCATATCATTTCAAACCCACTCACCGCACAAAGCGAAATCTATACAAGGGTGAAGCAGTCATAGTCAACATTGCAGCGTATTTCACTAAAATTGCAACCAGTGCTACCAGACCGAGCCGTGCTTATATGGTTTAGTTTATCGTGAGTACGCGATATCTGGTGTAGTTGAATCATTTTTCTTAACAAGCAGTTTGTGTCTTCTTCCATAGCGAAACCCTCCCCTTACTATGAGTAAACTTTTCCTGTCACACGATATGTTTGATAGTGAAGCGGCTATGGTTTATTCCACGGCTTACAATTCCAATCTCCAAAATACTAATTGCTTTACAGTATCCTCATCGCAATCCCAGGGATTTGCCTGGAATCAGGACCTGTTTGCCTCACAATATCAGCAAATGTGCAAAGTGGTGTACGATGGACACGAGGATAGTTTACAGGCGCTCATAGAATACATCAGAAAATATAGCAAGAGATACCCCTGTTGGGGTCGTTTTGATGAGGATGCAGACATGAAATACGGTGATGACGATGAGGCTCTAACCGATTGCGAGGCCGACGCCAACGAGGAAGAGATAATCCCTCCTCGTTACGGCTCATGGAGTTTCGTCTCAAGATCACAAAGTGGGCAATCGTTGCACCCGAGGGTTTCAGAAGAGATGAACAGGCCCCGCAGGATTTCTGAAAGGTCGTTGAGCTTCGTCTCGGACTCCAAAAACGGGAACTACAACAGGTGCGACACTGCAGTAATTGAAGTTGACTCTGATACGCCTGAAAACAACCACCTGAGATGGTTGATTGGGTTGGATAACGGTCAATTGTGAAGAAATCGGTAATAATGATAATAATAGTAGTGATAGTAGTAGTAATTTAATATAAGAGTAAATGGGTTAGTATACAAAAACTATCGATACCTTTGTTAATTATTCACAACGATACCGCTTAGTTGTTCCTGTCCTCGTCCTCCTCCTCGTCTTCGTCGTCGTTTTGGACATCGGCAGTCACCACAGTATCAGGATTATCGTTCTTCAAGTACTTTCTGGCAAATCTGGAGCTTCTCCCCAATTGCTGGGCCTCGGACTTGGCGGTGGCCTGGGCGGCCGCTAATTCGGAGGCAAAACTCTTGCGCACAGTTCTGTTGGTAAACACATCCCACAATTTCAAACCTTTGTCCACACCGCCAATGACCATGCTGCCCCCCACCTCAATGTCGTTTGAAAAAGACAATGAAAGTACGTTGCCAACGTCGAAATCACGGGAGAGCACCATGCTTGGGCCCTTCGCCCCCTCTGCCTCCTCCACCGGGAACTTCCACAGCTTGACCACTTTTTCACCCATTCCGGCAGTGCTCATCATGCCAGGAACAAAATTGTTCGTAGACAAACAACAGATACCTGCATCATGGGCGTTTAGAGTCCACACGGGTTTGGAGTTTTCGTTATGCCTGATATCAAACGCGTAAACGTTACCAGAGTCTGTCCCACACAGTATTATGTTATCATCTGCAAAAGTAGCAACTTCCACTTCTTCTCCCGGTAGCACAGACCAGTACTTGGACATTTTGCTCTCGTCAGAGACCCTCACGTCTGACAATGCTACACGAGAGTCGTAGCCAGAGGTCAACAGCACGTGTCCATTGGATCTATGCCATTCTGCGGAGGAAACAGTCTTCCCACTGTGAATGGACGCCATCGAACGTGCTGCGACACCGGTGTTCAAATCCCAAAGTTTGACAGTATGGTCTGCCGATGTGGATGCCAAAACAGAACGGAAATGCTTATTGTGCGCAAGAGATAGAACAGAACCTGTGTGGTGTGTGGTGACATGCTGGGATTTCTTATTCTTCTTCTTGTTTCTCAGTGCTGCGGCAGAATTGCGTGGGGGCATTCCCAAGATCATGTCGGGAAACCGTTTCTCGACGCTGTCCAGGTTCCATATCTCGATCTCAGGGTCGAAACCTCCAATTGCCACAAAGTTGGCAGGATCTTCAGAGTTTGCCCCAGCCTTGTAGTTCAACCACTCCACACAGAGTGGGAAGGCGGGAAGTATTAAATCATGATGCACATACATCGAGCTATCTCGAACCATACCACGAGCCACATCGGGATCCTTTTCATCACCTTGTTCCACCGGCACACTGCTATCGTGGAAACCAGCACCGTCATCATAGACAAAGATATCCAAGAAGGAGATATCATCCTCCGTTCTCGTCGCCAGGATCATGTTGTCCGTCGGGTAAACTTGCAACTCCTGCTTCTCCTCAATTTCATCATCCTGCGTGGGTAAAGATATGTAGGGATCCTCGCCATCTTCACCTTCATGGAATTTGACGTTTTCATCCTTCAAACCGGAGAAGATGGCCACTTCAGCATCGGCGTCATCGTCGTAATGCTCCATGTCAAATTCCTTCAAATCATCATCAACTTCCAGTTGGTGTTGCAGCTTCGAAATATCTGGCTTGTCTGCAAGTTTCTCATCTTTTTTGGGCGCTTCTTCAGGCTCTCCATCCCAGTCGCTCAGATTCAAACGGACCATTTTATTGACCCTTTCTATCTCCTCATCATCAATCACAAACTTCTCGGGAAACTCGGAAGCATATCCCCTTGGTACCCAGCAAGACGCAGAGTTCATCTTATTTTATCTATTTACACCAACACTTTTCCAGTTCTTTACCTCATCTCATCTCATCTCATCTCATCTCATCTCATCTCATCTCCAAGCTCATCGCTTTTTTTTTTTCAAAAATTTTCAGTCCGTGGCAGATGACGCGCGACTCGAATATGAACAAGCAGGTTGATGCACCGACAATATAATTACTTATAGAAGTGCTTGCTGAGTGGGTAGGAGGAGGACCCTTTGATAACTCTAGATGTCAGGAAATGTTAACAATGATGCTGGTGGAGAATCTGCTGGTAATATTGCTGAGCTTTTGAAACTTTTGAAGATAAACGGCAACGACGTGACGAAACTCACCCAGTCGCAGCAGAAAGAAATGAAGGATTACAAGTTTTGGAAGACCCAGCCCGTGCCCAAGTTGAATGAGTCTGTGTCTGAGGAGGGTCCCATTGACAGAAAGAAAACACCCGCTGACATTCCCAGCGAACCCTTCCCTCTTTTGGCGGAGTTCGAATGGTGCACGCTCGATGTCACTGATCAAAAACAGTTAGAAGATATCTTTGTGCTCTTGAATGAAAACTACGTCGAGGACCGCGATGCTTCATTCAGGTTTAAATACACTCGTGATTTTTTCAACTGGTCCCTGAAACCACCCGGATGGAAGCAGGATTGGCATGTCGGTGTGCGTGTTCGCAGCACTGGTAAATTGGTGGCGTTCATTTCTGCCATTCCAGTCAATCTGACCTTGAGGGGAAATTTGGTCAAGAGCGTAGAAATCAACTTCCTCTGTGTTCATAAGCAGTTGAGGGGTAAGAGGCTAGCACCTGTCCTGATCAGAGAGATTACCAGAAGAGTTAACAAATGTAACATCTGGTTTGCCCTCTACACTTCGGGCACAATATTACCTTCTCCCGTGAGTGTGTGCCGGTATACACATCGCCCCCTGAACTGGACCAAGTTGCTTGACGTTGGGTTTGTTCATTTGCCCCCAGACTCATCTAAGTCTGAAATGGTGGCAAACTACACTTTGCCCAAGAAGACTACCACTCGTGGGTTGAGGCCCATGGTACCGGAGGATGTAGACCAGGCACGCGCTCTTTTCTTAAAGTACCAGTCCCGGTTTGATCTTGTGCAACAGTTTGACAAAGAGGAGTTCCGCCACTGGTTCCTGGGAGGGGCAGAACAGCTCTCCGCTAGCTTGGAGAACAAGGTAATCCATTCCTACGTCGTGGAGAATGAAGAGGGAAAGGTCACTGATTTCTTCTCCTTCTACTCTTTACCCTTTACCATCTTGGATAACCCCGTGCACAAGGAGTTGGGTATTGGTTATCTGTTCTACTACGCCTCTGATGCTGATTTGAGTTACAACGACAGGTTCGACAAGGACGCCACGGCAGCTTTGAAAGGGCGTCTGTGTAGCTTGGTCAACGATGCCTGCATCCTAGCTCGCAATGCTAAAATGGACGTTTTTAATGCCCTCACCTCTCAGGACAATGCCTTGTTCCTGGAGAGGCTCAAGTTTGGCCCCGGTGACGGGTTCCTGAATTTCTACTTATTCAACTACAAGGCTTTCCCCATTACCGGTGGTATTAAGGATGGGAAAGATTACGATGTCGAGAGGCGTAGTAACCTCGGCGTGGTAATGCTATGAAATCCATGCATACAAGATTTTTACATGTCTAGAAGTTGCAGGATACTTGCATCTAATTTTATATTTTCTCGCTCGAAACGTAAAAATCGAAGAGGCTGGTTGACCAGCAACCGTAAAACAATGGGTGAAAACCCGTAGTGATCTGTAATAGCCATGGCAGGGCTGTACGGCTCGCATATTTCGATCTAAGCCTGGAGGATGCGCTGCTCAGCCCAAATAAGTATTCTGGATCTAAGCCTCTCCTAGCCTTCGATGCTTGACTAAGTTTAGCAAAGCACCAAAGCCTCAGTGCTAAGCTGTGATTTAACGTATAAAAAGGTGTCGCACTCCAGAGACTTATGTAGTAGTTAACTCCATCCGAAGACCCCCAAGAAAAGGATGAAATTTATCTACCTCTTGGCCGTTTGCAGCATTGCTGTCGCTGAAACTTCTACATCTGAATCCACAGGATCAGATATGTCTGTTGATGCCGATCAAGACCAATCAAATACAGCAAGCGCCTCAACAGAAGAAAATAGCAGCAGTAGCGAGGAACTATTATCGAGTGCCGTCAACAGTGGTTCCCAATCTACAGCGACATCGAGCGCCAATGGAGCTGCCACCACAACCACATCTTTCGATTCTGAGACGAGCAGCAGCGAGGGCTCTCTCTCAAGTGCCACCAAGAGTGACGCCAAATCTATAGCGACATCGAGCAGCGATGGGCATGCCACTACAACCTCATCCTTCGGCAGCGAAGACACTCTCTCAAGTGCCACCAAGAGTGACGCCAAATCTATAGCGACATCGAGCAACGATGGGCATGCCACTACAACCTCATCCTTCGGCAGCGAAGACACTCTCTCAAGTGCCACCGTCACGAACACATCTTTCGACACACACTCTAGCGAAGCGACATTCTCAAGCGCGATCAGTAGTGATTCCCAATACAAAGCTACAATGAGTGGATCAGCCGTAGCCACATCTTCCGCTTCTAAGGCACGCAGCAGCGAGGGAGCACTCTCAAGTGCGACTAGCAGCGATTCTCCATACGAATCCACAACGAGCTCTGATGGGCCTATCACCGTGATTACATCTTCTAACTCCCAAGGCAAGTACACATCTACCATTTGGTGGCTCCCTTCGTCGTCTTCAACTGCAGAATCCAGCGCTTTTACAACTAATTCTGCCACACAGTCTAGCGGGTTTACTACATCTAGCGTTTACCGCGCAGAATCCTCCGCCTCTTCTAATAGTACCTCTACGGCCTCGGTCCAGTCCAATGCCGGTCAGAGGGTCACCGACATGTCCTATGGCATGGGTGCCATTGCCCTAGCCATGCTGCTCATTTGATGCCATTTCAGATGCAAATCTGCATATTTCACAAGAAGCACCAAACTCAAAACAATGAAACGTTGCTTCATTTACGTATTTCTTTCTTAGTTTCTTCGGTTTTTCAACTATTAATAATGACATTAAGTTCAGTTTCGACGCTTTCTACCTTTTCAGCGCGAACGACGTAAATCAAATCTTTACTTGAAAAAAAAAGCCTTTCCTGGATGCCCACTGGACTTTTCCTAGTAATAAGCTGAGTGTTCACCTGTAGAAGGGGGGGGAGTATTTTGTTTCGTTTGGTATCGGTGGAGTCAGTCAGTCGATTCACATAGGCAAAATGGTTTTATGGCACAAGAATGCCCACGTCTTTGACAGCGATTTTAGAACGGTCTCTTTGGCCTTTTTCAATAGATACCCCAACCCTTATGCCTCACATGTGCTCTCTATCGACACTTTGTCGAGAGAATTGGACCAGGACGGCAAGTTGTGTACAACGAGGTTAATCAAGAAGTCTGGTAAGCTCCCAAGGTGGGTCAAGCCATTCTTGGGCAGAATATCAGACTCATGGATCATCGAATTTTCCGTCGTGGACCCTGTTAAATTAACCATGAACACCTTTACAAGGAACCTGGATCACACTAAGATTATCCAGGTGGAGGAATACACTACTTACCAACAAGCTGAACGATCTATGAAGAAAACGGCCTGCGCCAGTCAGGTCAAGTTTTCGAGCGGATTTAATGTAAGCATCCGGAACAGAATTGAAAACTGGTCGAGATCTAAGTTTGATGAGAACATCAAGAAGAGCAGACTGGGTATGCTCTTTGTAATGCAGGAGTTGGAGGAGAGGAAGACCCTGCTCTGAGATAACATGTGTGTACACGTCTACGATCTTATTTATTTTAGTTCTTCTTCCTTGAAAAGAACACTGACTATGCAATTTCTTCGTTCTTCTTTCTTGTCCTTCCATTATGCAAAACTGATATCCCACCCCATGGCGTCCACTATGTCGTACCAGTCCATGTCACCCAGTTCGATGGACCCGACGTCGCTCAGGCTTCCGTTGGACATGCTTTCGCTGTCGCCATCGTTTTGTAACCACACTTTCCGCATGACGGTCCTTGCCCTTTGGAAATTGTAGCATTTGTATCGTTTGCCGATGTCACTGAACCGAGTCTCGATGCTGCGTTTCTGTTCTTGCTCCGTCGCGTTGATCCCGCAGATGAACATGGGGAAACACAGGCATCCCTCCAGTTTCGTCCCCAAGATGAGATCCAGCTTGTCAAACAGCTCTTGCCAAAGGTACTGGATCTCGATGCTGTGCTTGGAATGCCTCAGACAGGTCGTCTTGAGATGCATGAGAGAGGCCAATTTCATTAACTGAAACAACTCGAGGCACAAAGTGTACATGACGGATGACTCCTCGTAGAGTTCCAGCTCTTGCCCATCGGGCACAATTTGATACAGCTGCATCTGCAGGTCATAAGCCTTGCGCATGTAATCCTGGAACCGTGGATGGTTTCTGTCGAAGGGGCTCGTGGCTTTCATTCTCCTCGTAAGGTTTGTGATGTCCCCCGTGATCAGAAGGATGGGCCTGTTTATACCGTGCAGCGGGTCCACATGCCTGCTCACAACGCTGGAAACCGGCCGGACCTTCGCATCCGCCGGGTTGTGGCTGCTCAGAACCTTGTTGTACTGGTCGATGGGGAAATGCGTTCCCCTCGAACACATCACATCGTGGTATATAAAATTCGCCACAAGCCAGTACGTCGTCGTCGTGTCTAAGTTGGTCTTGTAGGAGATGAGAAGCTGCGATATGTCGGCGCCAACGTTCTTCTCGATGAGATCCGCACCGTACTTGAGCAGCACTTTCCACTTGTTGACGTCGCCCTGGCAGATCTCCGCACCACACAGAATGAGCAGTTGCGCCAGCGACCAGAGAAAGTTGTTTTCTATCTCAGTCCGCAGAAATCGCAGCGATTCCAGAGTGTATCTGTTGGCCAGAGAGTAGTAGTTCCGATCCCGCGTCTCGCTGCCCTCCTGCGAGATCGACAGATGGTGTGCCGACCACGCCATCAGCCCGTACAGTATGCCCCTGTGCTTGTGTGCCATGGGAAGAAACACTTGCAAGTAGTAGTTCTGCTGCATGGGCGCTATCGAGATGATCTTGGCCAGGTGGTCCCTATAGTAGTTGTAGAGATGCATGCCCATCGGGTCTAGATGCAGCGTTATGGGGTCCGACAACGGTTGCGACATATATGGTGACTGCGACACACCAACGCGATCCTCTTCCAATGGCAGATACGGCGTCTCCAAAACTTGTGTCAATTGCCAATTCAGACCCCATGACGCGCCTGCCTCCGTTTCAAACTCATCAGAAAGTGCCTCCTCCACGTCCTCTTCCCCTTGTTCTCCTTCCACGACCTCCCCCATTTCATCCTCCTCCTCCCTTTCCTCCTCAACACTTCCTGACGGTTCCGCTCCGTCCTCAAACCCTGCGGCAAACCTCTTCTTATTCTTTTGCACAAACAACTCCTTTTCGACCTGGTCCTTGCATCTTTGCAGAATTTTCTTATCAGCAGTCTTAAGAAGGTACACGCAACTGAATCCCAGGCGCTCACAGTCCCTGCAGACTGGTTTATCCTCAGAACACCTTTTCTTTCTCACTTTGCATGTTACACAACCTGTTCTTGAGTGTTTTCGTACGGGGACTTTAGAAACTCTGTTTTCGGGTGAATTCATCGCAACAATACGCTGAAATATTCTGCCATTCGATGAAACGGTATTATCCTGGTTCTCTTCGTATTTTTTACAAATATCTTAGGGCCGTATATCAGCTCATCGCTTTTTTTTCCTTATTATCTATGGTCGTGCCTCTCAAGTTTTTCACCAGTGGGAAGGAAACCGATGTAAAGATCAGCTGACCGATAGTTCTTTTCGAAGAAACAATCGGTCATGTGACATATATCATGTGACACGCATCACCGAGCCGACGGATATAGCAATAAAGCCGCTGCACGTGGCACTTTCCCTCCCCGCTTTTGCTCTTCTTCTCCTCTTTTCAGCGAGATAAGAAACGCTACGTGCGTTTCTGAGCTCACGGCCTCTGATTGGTCCTCGCTAGCCGCTCTCGCTCGGAGAGAAACCGTCGGAGCGATACGAAAGCCGAATGAGAAAGTGCGCTTAAGCGCTGTGCGGCTGATTACCTTGTGATTAGTTGGCTGCCCTCGGATGATCCTAACGGGACAACGCTCGGCGGCTGGTGGCTCGATATATAAAGGGCAGATTTGCCACTGGAATTAGATTTCGTTCCTGCCCTTCGGACTTCCCTGGAATTTCGGTTTGGCCTAACAACACTAGACAGGGCTGTGATTCCAAACTATATTTATTTATTATTGCATTTACTGGATTTCCCATTTGACGCATCCCCTCGCCACTTAGTTATCGGAATACCCTCCCCCATCCCTTTGCTCATTTATTTATTTATTGGTTCTCCCTTCTCTGCATATTGTAACATTAGCTATGGTTTTGAAATCGGAAGCGTATGATCCGATGCAGGAGGCATACGAAGGCGGGTCTCCTCAAGAGTTTTCGGAGACGCGTGTTAACAAGTCGTGGGCGAGTGTCATCCCGGACAGATGCGGGCTATACGACCCAGATTATGAAAAGGACGCATGTGGTGTGGGCTTCGTGGCCAACATCAAAGGTGAGTGTTCGCATAAGATCGTGTCAGATGCGCGGTTTCTGCTCTGCAATATGGCACACCGTGGTGCCGTCTCCTCTGGAGGTAACGGCGACGGTGCCGGTATACTGGTGGGGATTCCTCACGAGTTTTTCGAAAGAGAATTCAAACTGGATCTCGGCGTCGAGGTACCTGCAAGAGGAGAGTACGCTGTGGGGAACGTTTTTTTCAAGAAGAATCAGGGAAGCGGTCTGCAGGCTGCCCAATCAATTTTTGAAGATTTGGCTATAGAACAAGGGTTGAAGGTTCTCGGATGGAGGGCTGTACCCCGGGATTCGTCGATTCTCGGAGAGGTGGCCCTTTCGCGGGAACCCACCATCTTGCAGCCGCTTGTGGTGCTGCCAGCTGGGGAGCCGTTTGACGAGAAATTGTTCCAAACCAGGCTTTACATCTTGCGCAAGTTGGCCACCAACGAAATTGGGATAGAGAACTGGTTCTACGTGTGCTCACTGAGTAACAAAACCATCGTTTACAAGGGTCAGCTGACTCCTGCACAAGTGTACAATTACTACCACGACTTGACCAATGCGTATTTCAAGTCGCACATGGCCTTGGTCCACTCCAGATTCTCCACAAACACTTTCCCCTCGTGGGACAGAGCCCAGCCGCTGCGTTGGCTTGCCCACAACGGTGAAATCAACACTTTGAGAGGTAACAAGAATTGGATGCGTGCCAGGGAGGGCGTGCTGGTCTCAGAGACGTTTAAGGAACAACTAGACAAGCTGTACCCGATCATCGAAGAAGGTGGGTCCGATTCGGCTGCGCTGGACAACGTCTTGGAGCTGCTAACCATCAACGGTACTCTGTCGTTGCCCGAGGCCGTCATGATGATGGTCCCGGAGGCTTACCACAAGGACATGGATTCCAATTTGAAAGCTTGGTTTGATTGGGCCGCCTGTCTCATGGAACCTTGGGATGGGCCCGCACTGTTGAGTTTCACCGATGGTCGTTACTGCGGCGCCATGCTGGACAGAAACGGCCTGAGGCCCTGCCGCTATTACGTCACAAAGGATGACAGAGTCATCTGTGCGTCTGAAGTCGGTGTCATCCACATGGATAACTCTCTTGTGGTGCAGAAGGGTAAGCTGAAGCCCGGTGACCTGTTTCTGGTGGACACGCAGAGGGGCGAGATCGTCGATACGAAGAAGCTGAAGATGCAGTTTGCCAAGAAGCAAGATTTCAAATCGTGGCTGTCCAAAGTCATCAACTTGAAAGATCTCGTTGCGAAGAACGCAAAACTGATTCCGGAAACGTACCAGCCCGGATGCCCAGATTTGAAAGTGCAAAACGACCCTCGTCTTCTGGCCAACGGTTACACTTTCGAGCAGGTGTCGTTGATTTTGACCCCAATGGCCCTGGGCGGCAAGGAAGCCCTTGGATCCATGGGGAACGACGCACCTCTGGCATGTTTGAACGAGGACCCCATCTTGGTTTACGATTATTTCAAACAGCTGTTTGCGCAGGTGACCAATCCTCCAATTGACCCAATCCGTGAGGCTAATGTCATGTCGCTGGAATGCTACGTGGGGCCTCAGGGCAACTTGCTTGAAATGCATCCAAGCCAATGTGAAAGGCTGTTGTTGAAATCTCCCATCTTACACTGGAGGGAATTTCTAGCCATTCAAAACATCGAGAAGGCTCACCCTTCCTGGTCCGTTGCAAACATTGATATTACTTTTGACAAATCCGAAGGTCTGTTGGGTTATACCGCAACGATCGAACGCATCACGACTGAGGCAAGCGATTCCATCGAACAGGGGAAAAAAATCTTGATCCTCTCGGACAGCAAATTGGGGCCCTCCCGTGTGGCCATCTCTTCTCTAATTGCCGTTGGTGCCATCCATCACCATTTGGTCAGACATAAACAACGTTCTCACGTGGCCATCATTTTGGAGACCGCTGAGGCGAAAGAGGTTCACCATTTCTGCGTGCTGCTCGGATATGGATGTGATGGTATCTTTCCCTACTTGGCCATGGAAACTCTGATTAAAATGAACCACGAAGGATTGGTACGTAACGTCGATGACGATGGTCTGCAAGTCGATGATCATACCCTTTTGGAAAACTACAAGCACGCCATCGACGGTGGTATCTTGAAAGTCATGTCCAAGATGGGTATATCTACGTTGGCCTCCTACAAGGGAGCCCAGATTTTTGAAGCGCTCGGCGTGGACAATTCGGTGATCGATTTATGCTTTGCCGGTACTGCTTCCAGAATTAAGGGTGTCACTTTTGAATATTTGGCCCAAGATGCCTTCTCCATGCACGAAGCGGCCTACCCGTCGAGACCGGTCGTTTCCAACTCCGTGGCCCTGCCCGAGACTGGTGATTACCATTGGAGAGATGGCGGATACAAGCACGTTAATGATCCACAGGCCATTGCATCTCTACAGGATACTGTCAGAAACAAGAATGAAAACTCTTGGGAGATGTACGTTAAGAGGGAGACGGAAGCCATAAGAGATTGTACTTTGAGGGGGCTCTTGGAGTTAGATTTCGACAAGTCGACTCCGATCCCGCTAGAACAGGTGGAGCCATGGACCGAGATCGCTAGAAGGTTCGCTACCGGTGCCATGTCTTACGGTTCCATCTCTATGGAGGCTCATTCCACTTTGGCCATTGCTATGAACCGTCTGGGCGGCAAATCCAACTGCGGGGAAGGTGGTGAGGATGCAGAAAGATCGATTGTCCACGAAAACGGTGACACAATGAGATCTGCTATCAAGCAGGTAGCCTCGGCCAGATTTGGTGTTACTTCATTTTATCTCTCTGACGCCGATGAATTACAGATTAAGATTGCCCAAGGTGCTAAGCCCGGTGAAGGTGGTGAGTTGCCCGCTCACAAAGTTTCCAAGGAGATTGCAAGGACTAGACATTCCACCCCTTACGTGGGGTTAATCTCTCCGCCACCTCATCACGACATTTATTCTATCGAGGATTTGAAACAATTGATATATGATTTGAAATGTTCCAACCCAAGAGCGAACGTCTCTGTGAAATTGGTCTCTGAAGTCGGCGTGGGAATTGTTGCCTCTGGTGTAGCCAAGGCTAAGGCTGATCATATCTTGGTTTCTGGCCATGATGGTGGTACTGGTGCAGCTAGGTGGACCAGTATCAAGAATGCAGGCTTACCTTGGGAATTAGGGTTGGCAGAAACCCATCAAACTTTAGTGTTGAACGATTTGAGACGCAATGTTGTTGTGCAAACCGATGGTCAGTTGAGAACCGGGTTCGACATAGCTGTAGCCGTATTGCTCGGTGCTGAACAGTTCACTCTGGCCACCGTGCCCCTAATTGCCCTTGGCTGTGTCATGCTAAGGAAATGTCATTTGAATGCTTGTGCCGTAGGTATAGCCACTCAGGATCCTTACTTGAGAAGCAAATTCGAAGGTCAGCCAGAGCATGTTATCAACTTCTTCTATTATTTGATCCAGGATTTACGGAAAATCATGGCTAAGCTTGGATTCCGTAGCATCGACGAGATGATAGGTCATTCAGAAAAATTGAAAAAGAGGGAAAATGTGAGTACAAAGGCAATTAACATTGATTTGTCCCCCATATTGACTCCTGCCCATGTAATTCGTCCCGGTGTGGCTACCAAATTCACAAAGAAGCAAGATCATCGTTTACACACCCGTCTGGATAACAAATTAATCGATGAAGCTGAAGTAACTTTGGATCGTGGTTTACCTGTCACTATTGATGCTGAAATCATCAACACGGATCGTGCACTGGGGACTACTTTGTCATATATGATATCCAAGAGATTCGGGGAAGAAGGATTGCCGCAAGATACAGTAGTAGTTAACATTCAAGGTTCCGCTGGGCAGTCCTTTGGCGCCTTTTTGGCTCCTGGTGTCACATTCATATTAGAGGGCGACGCCAATGATTACGTGGGCAAGGGTCTCTCCGGTGGTACAATGGTGATTAGACCTCCTCCGAAGTCCACATTCAAGAGTGATGAGAATGTCATCATTGGCAATACATGCTTCTACGGTGCTACATCTGGTACGGCTTTCATCTCTGGTTGTGTCGGTGAGCGGTTTGCCGTTCGTAACTCTGGTGCTACTATGGTTGTCGAAAAGATTAAGGGGAATAATGCTTTTGAATATATGACTGGCGGTAGGGCAGTTATATTGTCGCAGCTTGAATCGTTGAATGCCTTCTCCGGGGCCACCGGGGGTATTTGTTACTGTCTGACATCCGATTATGATGATTTTGTTGGTAAAATCAACAAGGAAACAGTGGAATTGGAAGGTTTGTCTGATCCAGTGGAAATCGCATTTGTAAAGAATTTGATTCAAGAACATTACAATTACACGAAATCTGAATTGACATCGAAGATTTTGAGTAAATTCAATTATTATTTGAAGAATTTTGTTAAAGTCATTCCAACCGATTATAAGAAAGTTATTTTAAAGCAGAAGGAGGAAAAATTGAAGCAGAAGCAATTGGCGGATTTGAAATATCTGCAAAAATTCCAAAGATCTTCCAACTCTAGTTTAGATGCCACCAACGGTGACGTTGACGCAATGATGTCCTCAAAGAGAGAGAGGAGCACTGTTGCCATCTCGTTCAAGGCTACCCGCAAGGAGCCAGGTGTGGGGGATTTAGAAGACGCTGTGCCCAACCATAAACAGTTGGCCAAGAATGTTGAGAAATTGGAGAAAGTGCGTGGATTTATGAAGTACAAAGTCCAGCATCAGTCAAAGAGACTGCCTGCAGTTAGATCTCAAGATTGGAAAGAATTTACCAACAACCTTAATAAAAAGGACGCGAAGTATCAGACGGCCAGGTGTATGGATTGCGGTACGCCCTTCTGCCAATCCGACACCGGTTGTCCCGTCTCCAACATTATCCCCAAATTCAACGATTTAGTGTTTAAGAATCAATGGAAATTGGCTTGGGAAAAATTGTCGGAAACTAATAATTTCCCAGAATTCACGGGCAGAGTGTGCCCGGCACCTTGTGAAGGTGCCTGCACGCTAGGCATCATTGAGGATCCAGTGGGGATTAAATCCATTGAGAGATTGATCATTGACAATGCTTTTAAAGAAGGTTGGGTACAACCTACTCCACCAAAGCACCGTAGTGGTCACAGGGTGGCCATAATTGGGTCGGGTCCCGCTGGTTTGGCATGTGCGGATCAGCTAAACAGAGCAGGTCATTCTGTGGTCGTTTACGAAAGAGCTGATCGTTGTGGTGGATTGCTGATGTACGGTATTCCTAACATGAAGTTGGAGAAATCTCTTGTTCAGCGCCGTGTCGATCTGCTTGCTGAAGAGGGAATCCAGTTTGTGGTGAGCACCGAAATTGGTAAAGACATATCTGTTGATGAATTGAGGTCCAAGTTTGACGCGGTGGTATACGCAATTGGATCCACCATCCCCAGGGACTTGCCCATCAAGGGCCGTGACTTGAAGAACATCGATTTCGCCATGACACTTTTGACAAGTAATACTGCCGCCTTCTTAAATAAGGATATGGAAGTCGTGCGGCAGTCGATAATAGGTAAAAAAGTCATTGTCATTGGTGGTGGTGACACCGGTAACGACTGTCTAGGTACATCTGTGAGACACCATGCAGCGTCTGTGCTTAACTTCGAACTGTTACCGCAACCGCCTCAACAGCGTTCTGGGGACAATCCTTGGCCGCAATGGCCTCGTGTTATGAGAGTGGACTACGGTCATGCCGAAGTCAAAGAGCATTATGGTAGGGACCCTCGTGAGTATTGCATCCTGTCCAAGGAGTTTATTGGCAATGACCAGGGCGAGGTGAAGGCCATCAAAACAGTGCGTGTGGAATGGAAAAAGTCTGAGTCTGGTGTTTGGCAGATGGTGGAGATTCCTGGCAGTGAGGAAGTTTTTGAAGCGGATATTGTGCTATTATCGATGGGATTTGTGGGTCCGGAATTGTTCGAGGACCCCAACGTCAAGAAGAGTCGCCGTGGTACCATTTGCACCGTGAACGATACCTCTTACTGTGTGGATGGAGGCAAGACGTTTGCCGCTGGTGATTGTCGTCGTGGTCAATCGTTGATCGTTTGGGCCATCCAGGAGGGACGGAAGTGTGCCACCACCGTGGACCAGACGTTGATGGGGCTAACAGGACTACCAGGCAACGGCGGGCTCGTGAAACGTAATTTTGCCATGTTGGAGGAGTTGGCCTCGACTGTCTAATCTTCCAAACATCGTATCATTTATTTTATTTATTTATATATATTATATATCTGTTGATTCATTTATTAATGGGAATTAGGTACATTAGTGTGTCATCATCATATATGCATGAAAGTCAGGAGAACAAACGCTTGACGGAGGACCACATACTCTTGCTGCCCTTACGCTTCTGGTTCTTTTTCTTCTGACGATCCTTACCACTCGCCGTGGGGGAAATGACGTTGCCGGCGCCGCCTCTGCCCAGTACGATGGCTTTGGGCCTGTCATGGCTGCTGGTTCTGACGTTGCTGCCTCTTCTTACGTCAGGCTGTCCTCCGGACCCAGCGCTGTTGTGGCTCCTACAATTGGCTTCCGAGGGCGTGCCGCTGGGGTTCTCCCCTCGCAATGGCCCTATGTAATCTTCGTCACTCACCATAATAGCATCCTCGTCCCGCACTCCATTCTCCACGTCCTGAGCCTTGCGTGTCATCCGGGGGTCCACGTTGCGCCGCATGTTGCCAGCACCACCTCTACCAGTGCTATAAACCGGTTGCAATATCGCAGGGGTCTGCGAGCCCTGTGGGATGAGTTTCGGGGAAGGGTTCGACTTTGTGGGCTGGATGTTTCCAGACCCTCCACGTCCTGTGGAAATCATACGTGTGCTCATATTTGCTGCAAGTACCACCTGCTAATGGCACCAACTGTCTCCTGTCGTTGCCAGCTGCTTGTCCTTGTTATACTGAATGTGTCATTTGCGATGAGCCATCGGCCACGACCACTAAGTGACCTAAAAAATGTGACCATGCTGAGACATTGTGAGAAAGAAGGGATTTTCACGCTGTTCAGGTGCACACGCTAGACATAGCATCTATGGACGTATAGGACGGTTATTGTGAAGTTATGTGAGCGCATGAGACGGTGCAAGAGGTTATATGATGGGGTGTAGTTTCATGAGCCTCGACACAAGAGAGCGTGGCTTAAAAGACGCTAAACGAGTAGACGGTGACCAAAGCACACTGCAGAAGCAGTTGACTGGAGTAGTAGCGCTTTCAACACCTTGTAACGCGTCGAGTTGGATCCCAATGGGTGCTTTGATTATGGTGCAGTTGTGATAAATCACTAATGACGGTGATCATTGGAAACCGTTTTTTTTTTTTTCACTTCCAAGAACACAAATAAGAGTAAAGTGCACTCGATGAGCTCGCCAAAGGCTGAAATTGAAGTGCAATAGTCAAGGGGTATAGAGATTGTTTGGCCATGTCTTGGGACGACGACGTTATCGGAGGGTCTGCCTTTCAGTCCGAGGATGCTGCTTTGATGGAATCGTGGGAAGACGGCCTGGACGAGCCGATACTAGACTCTTGGGACGCTGTTGAGAGTGAAGAAGAGCCCACTCCCAAGGCGGCAGCTGCGGCGCCCAAGGCAGCCCCAAAGGCTGCTGCAGCAGCAGCAAGCAAGAAGAAGAAGGAAAAACAAGCTACTACTCAACAGCCAGCCCAGCTGGCAATCGATAAGCTTGACGCAAAGACTCGCAAGGAGCTGATGAAGAAAGCGGAGGTCGAATCGGATCTCAAGAATGCCAGCGACCTGTTTGCTGGGTTGGAGCTGGTGGGTGAGCACCCAAGGGCTGCTGCTACAGCCAAGAAGGAACAAAACGAGCTGGCTGCCAAGCTGGCTGCCGCAATGAACAAAGACAGACCCATTGGGGATCACCCGTTGTTCCAGGAGGTAGAGACCAAGAAGGACTTCGAAGAACTGAGAAAGGCACTGGCTGCTGCCATTGTCCCCATGAATGAGAAGTCTTCTATGTACTACTCCTCCTCGCTTGCAATCGATCTCATCAGAGACATCTCCAAGCCCATGGCCATCGAGTCCATCAGGCAGACCGTTGCTACTCTAAATATCTTGATGAAAGAGAAGGAGAGGCAGGAGAGACAAGCCAGATTGGCCCGCGTCAAGGGCGGCACCGCTACGGGTGGAGCGGGCAAGAAGAAGGCCAAAGGAAACACCAATCTTGGCGGCTCGTTCAAGAAGGACCAGGACTTCGACATTGGTGGTGAAATGGACATGCAGGACTTCGATGAAGACGATTTTATGTAGCTTTATCTACCCACCATACACCCTCTACACGTAGTTTTCAATTAGTACATAAAGTAGAAAAAAACACTCAAGAGAGTACATGTTCCACTAACCACTTCAGTTGGAACAAATCAACAGGTAGCGAGCGATGTTGAGAGGTTCACTTTCGAGATGCATTCGTGGATTGACATCTCACAGGAGCTATTCACAAGGTTACGATGCCCCGCGAGTGCAGTTCTCTCGTAGCACTAGGGGGAAAATCGAGACTAGCATCAAGTACCTGCTAGCTGGCGGAATTGGTTATGCCATTGCAGAGACGGTGGAACAGGAGTACGGTAAGTCCGCTAAATCCACCGTTGCAACTTACGATGGAGACGATAAATCCACTCTGAAATTGGAAGACTGTTCTTCACCTACTTACTGCAGCGCTCACAAGCTGCCCCAGGTCATTGATCAGTTGAAGAAAGTGGTGCATAACAATCCTGACAACTTCACAGACTCGAAATCTGATTTGAAAGACCACTCGGATACCTACTTCAACACGCATCATGCTAAACCGGACGAGAGGCCTCGCATTATCTTTTACCCCAAAACCACCCAAGAGGTCTCCCAGCTCATGCAGATCTGCCACGACAACAACGTGCCCGTGATTCCATTCTCTGGCGGCACTTCGCTTGAGGGCCACTTCCTACCGACTAGAAAGTCGGCGACTGTGATTCTGGATTTCTCCAAATACATGAACAAGATCATAAAATTGGACAAGACAGATTTGGACGTCCAAGTGCAGGCTGGTGTGCCCTGGGAAGAGCTCAACGACATGCTATCTGAGGAAAACCTGCTGTTTGGTTGCGACCCTGGACCCGGTGCAGAGATCGGTGGTTGCGTGGCGAACTCGTGTTCGGGGACCAACGCTTACCGCTACGGAACCATGAAGGAGAACGTCGTCAACTTGACAGTCGTGCTAGCTGACGGCACGGTGGTCAAGACCAGACGCAGACCCAGAAAATCCTCTGCCGGCTACAATTTGAACGGGTTGTTCACGGGCAACGAAGGTACGCTGGGGATCGTCACAGAGGCCACAGTCAAGTGCCACGTGAAGCCGAAGTTCCAGACGGTCGCAGTGATTTCCTTCCCCACGGTGGGCGACGCTGCCGCATGCTCTTCTACCATCACCCAGCAGGGCATCCAGCTCGACGCCATGGAACTGCTAGACGACAAGATGATGCACCTGGTCAACAGCCAGGGAGCCACTACAAGAACGGACTGGAAGGAGCAGCCCACGCTTTTCCTCAAGATTGGCGGAAGAAATGAAAGAATTATCAAAGAAGTCGTACAGGAGGTCGAGCAGATCTCCCACGGCCACAGCGCGTCCAACTTTGAGTTTGCCACCGACAGCGACGAGAAGCTAATGCTGTGGGAGGCAAGAAAATACGCCCTATGGTCGGTTATCGATGCTGGCAAGTCCCGCAACGAAAAGGCCAACGTCTGGACCACAGACGTAGCCTTGCCCCTCTCTAACTTCGCCAGCGTTATCGAAGAGACAAAGGAAGAGATGGACAAATCCCCCTTGCTGTATGCAACGGTGGGACATGCGGGGGATGGTAACTTCCACTCTTTCATCATCTACAATGACGACAACGAACGCAAAATATGTGAGCAACTCGTGGAGAACATGGTTAGAAGGGCCATCGATGCAGATGGTACCTGTACTGGGGAGCACGGTGTCGGTATTGGCAAGAGAAAGTACCTGATGGAGGAACTGGGACCCGCCCCTATTGACCTCATGAGGCGTATTAAGTTTGCACTGGATCCTCATCGCATTCTGAACCCGGACAAGATCTTCAAAATAGACCCAGAGCACGATCCAGAGCAAGAAGGAAGTGACCATGACTTGCATCACTAATCCATGTAAAAATCAATCACTCAGGCCACGGCCTCTTCGTCAGCCACGCCTCCTTGTCGTGAAATAAAGCGCGGATGCTGCATGTAAGATTTGCGATAAAGATAGAGATAGCAAACGTTAACTAAGGCGTGCATCTAATGTCTTGAAGTCAAGAAAGGAGAGTAGATTAACCCAAAAGGCTCACAGTTTACCCCTAATTGGGCTGTAAATAGAGACCATGCAACAACAGGCTTTGCGCTACCTATTATTGCTACCGTAGTGGCTTCCCTGCATGGGACGCTCGAAGGCGTACGCAACTACGCCCAGTCGGCCGCAAGTACCATTTGGTTTATCTAATCGAAAATGCATATATAAGATTAATGAGATCGCCCCGCTTGTGAGGTCCTTGGGTCAAAGCCCTGTCGCCCCCCACCACTGTAATGTTCGGCAGGCCTGCTGTCATGATGTCTCATTCTACTGCGCGGTGCAGGCCCTCTAAGACATTCGCTCCACAGATCGCTTACACATCAGCTCCGATCGAAGTTTCCGAAGCTGGAGACGACAGGGTTACGTTGGAAGTTTCCAAAGATGATACCACCGGTGAGCAGGGCTGGGTGAGCTATTCAAGAGGCTTCACGTTGGATTGGTGAAATGAAGGGATGGGGTTTGTTGTTGCCCCTGTTGTTGACCGGGATTTGCACAAAATATACATGACTCGTTGATGTTGATATTATTTTTTTGCCGTTTTCTCCTGTAACTTTATTATGATAATTTGTATTCGAAATTGGAGTTCTTTTTTATTTTCCTTCTGTGCACCTACATCAACCGCTTCGATGGTTACATCTGTTTCTGACGATTGTCGTCCGGGAGGTCTTGTATTCTCTTTTGCCTCGTTATTATCTCAACGTAGTTGTAGGGAACGTAACCCATGCTGCCCGCCTTGGTTCTTACTTTCCACCACTCGGACTGTTTCCCCGAAGGGTCCTGCTTTGTGATGATTGCCATGAGCTCGCCCTTCTTGAGAGGTGTCTCGATTTGAGGATTCTCTGGTGTAAAATCGTACAGCGCCCTGGCGAATTCCAGCTTGGAGGGGTCTAGATCGGACGCCAGCTGGCGGGTGCCTATCTTGCCGCTTTGCATAGCCTGCACACGAGTGATGAACTTGTTCAATGCATAGGGGAACCCGAATACGGCCACGATGAAGACTACTAGTGGCTTCCAAGAGATTTTCTTCTTTTTCCTCCCGCTGGAATCCTCGTCCTTCTTAAAGTTGTGAAATTCGGAAACCATATCGGAGTTGGAACCGCTCTTGATAGCTCTCCGCGGTGCGGTACCCATCCTACCACTGGTCACGTAGTAAAGCACCCGCTTGACGAATTTCATGAGGGCAAATATGCCAAAGAACGATCCCAGTATCTCTTTCAGATACGAAAACTGTTCAGCCACGGATATCATACTGAAAAACGAGTTATGCGTAGCCATGTAGGTGGATTCTAACATCTGTGCGAATCCTGCCACCGTGCCAATCAAACTTTCAATGAGTTGGAAGGTCGCCTGCGTAGATTCGCCCAACCCACCGGGACCCCCGGGCCCGCCATTATTCATGTGTCCCCCGTAGCCAGTACCGTACATGGAGGATCCGTATCCACCGTATCCACCATATCCACCGTATCCACCACCGTACATGGACCCCATCCCACCACCGTACATGGACCCCATCCCACCACCGTACATGGAGTTACCGTACATTCCACCGCCTAAGCCGGCACCGCCAGCATAGGATGCATTACCGTACGTGGGATTGGAGCTAGTGTGTGGGTCAGAGGCCAGCCCAGCTGGCCTTGGAGGTGGCTCCTGTGGGTATTGGTCCTCAGCATGCACGTCGTCCCTCTGTGGAGTCATCATAGCTAGTGAACCGTTGTCAACACTGGGCTCTTGGCTGTCCAGAGGCGGATGAGTCTCCCACGGCTTGGGCCGTGGTTTGGAATTAGCTGACATGGTTTAACGATGGCGAAGCAAGCTTGGTCTGTGCTGCTCGTACCTTTGTTCTTATGGAACTTTTGATCGCGCGTGGGCACGTCAGACAAGCAGAAGTTATAGAAAGGAAGGTCAAATTCGCGGTGGGGAAATGGGACCGAGAGGGTGCATTTATGCCCTTAATAAACTGTTTTATTTATATAATTGAATCCTATCGTGAATGAATGTATGTTCTGTATTGCAAAGGGATATTGAATACGTTGATGCCACCAAAGAAACGTTGCCAAAGATACTCGTCCAGAAGAAAAAAAAAAGTACATATATATATATAATACCATGAAGAAGAATGAATAATAATCGTACCGGTAGAAGAAAATGGGATAATGGCATGATAAATGCCTAAAAAATGAAGAAGAAGGTCGTCAAGCAAATGGTCATTTGGGGTTGGTTACTGTTCGTTGCCATCGTTGTATTAGTATTTTTTTTTTACAAATCTCAGAGCTCACTGCGGTCTCGCTGGGTTTCCAATTGAATGTTCAGTTGAAGTCCGCGTATCCTCCTTATGCTAAATGGCTCGCTCTTTGGAGTTGTCGTCACATCTAATCGTTGCGTTCCATCCTCCGGCGTAGCGTCGTGCTCGCCGTCTGACGGCGACGATGACGACGACGACGACGGACACGACGAGGAGTCGTTCTGCTCTTCGATCTTCCTCAATTCCACGCTGGAGATACGAGCTATCCTTCTCCTGCAATTCTGTCTTCTAGGTGATCCACCAGGCGCTACTGCTGCCGCTGTCGCCGTGTGGTGGCCATGGTGGCCATGCTGTACGATGGGTGCGTGCACGGGGCTGTCCCCAATGGTTCTCATCACTTTTCTGTAGTTCTCCACTTTTCTCTCCAACTGTTTAACTTTCCTCTCCATGCCCCTCTGGGCCCTCTGCTTCGAGAACCGTATCTCCTTGAGCGCGTCCAGCATGAATTTATCCTCCACGGTACGGCTGGTCGTAATCGATCTGATCAATTTTTCGTTCTGAAGCTTCAACTCGTCGATCTCCAACTCCAGCTGTTTGATCCTGTAGTCCAGTTTCGCAGTCTCCTCACTGATGTGCGACTGTTGCTGATGGTACCAATCCGGGTCGAAATCCGTGGAGCTAGACGATATGAAGCTACACCTGTTCCCTTTGCCGTCTGCCAATTCGACAAACCCATTCTTGTCCGTGTCCAGCAACTCGAGATCCATCTCCTTGGACATATCGTTGAAATTGACCGTCATCGTAGATGAGGCCACTGAACTGTTGGAAGCCATGCGAGCCCCGTGGTTATCTCGCGGACTGCTCACCGGTTTCCCCCTCAGGGTCCCATCCACGTCTGGCGTCATACCGCCGGCGGCCTTATGTTTATGGTTACTGTTGTGATTTTTCTCCCGTCTATCCGTAGTGTCCTCGGCCTCTGCGCTGGCTACGGGACCACTCTGTTGTGTCTGTGCTGGAACTGCCTCCTCAGGAGGCGGCCGGTTCTTTGCCGATAGGCCCATATGTAACATCTCCAAAGTCTCTCTGATGCTCAACCGACCGGTCTGCGTCCCCGGTCCAGCCGCGATGAGAGCCGACAGCAGTGGCATCCCGGCTGGTTGCTGCGCGGGTGCCACGTACTCCGGCTTCAACATCTTGGGCCCATTGTTGAAAAATTGCAGCCTTATGGGGGAAGCAGACCGCAGCGTATCCGAATTCGACCGCTGTCGCGACCTGCCCGTCCTCGACAGCTCGCTCAGTTTCGATAGCGAAGTGCGATATATCAGCGAGTTCCCACCTCCATTTATGCTCCCGTTCCCATCGATCTTCAACTTTGTCGGAGACGCTAAAAGATGTTGCAGATTGTTCCCACCATTGTTGTGACCATTGTTACGGGGATCGTCAAGGCTGAAAGCCACTGGCGAAAGTTTGGGCGATAATTGCTCAGGCCTCAGCGGTGGTGAATTCATATAACGAATGTAGCCTTGGAAAGGGGGATACAGAAGTGCGTTCGCTGGTGGGGTGAAATTTTTCCAGAAAGCAAATCTTCCAGTTGGTGTAAACGGGGAGGAGGTAGTTTTTCTCTAGCGAAAATCGGGTTGGGGGATTTAGCCAGTCTTGATCTTGTAGTTACTGATCCAGCGGAAACGAAAAGACAGCGATTTGCAAAAAAATACCACCAAGCGGTGCACAATAATGTGTTTTGAAAAAAAAAAAAAGCACTGATATCTTATCCACTCCCGTGGTTCGAAAGAAAAAGTCTCCTGTCTTTTTTTTTTTTTCTAGTTTGGATATTTCGTGGATTCTCTTGTGCAAGTTTGTTGGTTAGTTAGTTTTGATTCCTTTGTTAATTCAAACATCGATGTTTTTCTCTCTTAATTGGTTCGTCCGCTTTGTGGAGGTTTCCCGATGCGGACGTTTACGTCTTACCCTTTATGGACTGCGTAAGCCCTAGCTTAAAAACATGTGCCCTACTGTTACGCCCTAGGGCACACACTATAGAAACTCACATCACGTGATCGGATCCAGCGTTATAGCGCCGCACGTCGCTGGAGTCCTGCAGCAGGAGACGAAGTTATGGCAGCGGTTCTTGGATATCCCCAAGACTCCGGCTCCCTTGCAAGGGCAATTTTGGCCTAGACCTGGACAGAATAAGCAAGCACTACGAGAAAGCGAAGGTGCCACGGCCCAGTGTGACAAGTCAGGTGACGGCGGCGGCGGCGGCGGCGGCATGGAGAGATCGATATGCATCACGTGCGCCATAGCTATAGGCGCTGTGTAAGAAAAGCTCTTTCCCATTTCGGTTTTGCTGTCCGCGGTGACACAAAATAAAGTGGTTCCTTGGAGAGTATGAGGAGAATTACGAGAGCCACTGGGGGAGGGAAAGGCCATTCCGCTACGATTTGGTTCTCGTGGCGTGGCCGCCCGCCCTTCGACTTGTTCTGGAGATTTTTAAATTCAGCCGCGGCGGAGTTGGGCGACCTGCATAGGTGGGCATGTGCGTTTTGGTGCCGTGCTCCCCCAGTGCAATGTACGAGATGGCCCGGGATGCAGGGAAGAAAAAAAGAAGTAGTGGTTGAACAAGTCTTTTTTTTTTTTTTTTTTTTTTTTTTTTGGTCAATACCGTGCCTCTGCAGGCCACCACCACCGCCTGAATACCCCCGCTAACCTGTTCGTTCCCCCCTCGTCGTTTTATGTCGTTCCATCGTCTTGTCTTTTGTCACCATGAGGTGACTAAATCACTAAAAAAATGTATGCCGGAGAGCCGAAATTTCAACTGATCATCTACCACTGTCAACTTCGCATACTTTACTCGCCGCACAAGACATAGACCTTAGCCAATCCAAGACCCCGCCCTTATGTTTGCCAGGTCTTCTAAATTGGTCTCCAGCAACAGGACGCTGCTTCGTTGCGGATCGCTGCAGCTGCAGCTTCGTGCACAGATGCACAAACAGCATCTGTCCCCGGCGCTGCTCAAGATGCACTCGGACCTGAAATTGGACGAATTGCTCTCGGATAACTCTCCCGATTATGTCCGGTTGGTGCTACGCTCCCCAGTCTACGACGTCATCGAGGAGACCCCGGTGAGCCACGCCGTGGGGCTTTCGTCCCGTTTGAATACCAACGTCGAGCTGAAGAGGGAGGACCTGCTTCCGGTGTTCTCTTTCAAGATCCGTGGTGCCTACAACATGATAGCCAAGCTGACCGAGGCTCAGAAGCACCAGGGTGTCATTGCCTGCTCTGCGGGCAACCACGCGCAGGGCGTGGCGTTCGCGGCGAGACACATGCACATCCCGGCCACCATCGTGATGCCCGTCTGTACCCCCTCCATCAAATACCAGAACGTCTCGAGGCTGGGCTCGCAGGTGGTTCTGTACGGTAACGATTTCGACGAGGCCAAGGCGGAGTGCGCCAGACTTTCAGAGGAACGTGGCTTGACCAATATTCCCCCCTTTGACCACCCGTACGTGATTGCGGGCCAAGGTACCGTGGCAATGGAAATCTTGAGGCAGGTGCACAATTTCAACAAGATTGGAGCCATCTTCGTCCCCGTTGGCGGAGGCGGGTTGATCGCCGGCGTCGGTTCCTACTTGAAGAGAATCGCACCTCACATCAAAGTTATAGGTGTGGAGACTTTCGACTCGCCCACTTTGAGCGCCTCGTTGAAAGCTGGTAAACGTGTGTTTTTGGATTCTGTCGGTCCGTTCGCCGACGGTACCTCTGTGCGCTTGATCGGCGAGGAGACCTTCAGAGTGTGCCAAGACGTGGTCGATGAGATGGTCTTGGTGAACACCGACGAGATTTGTGCCGGGATCAAGGACGTCTTTGAGGACACTAGAAGCATCATAGAGCCATCTGGGGCCCTGTCCGTTGCAGGTATGAAGAAATACATCCTCCACAAGCATCCAGAGATTGACCACTCCAAACATACTTACGTGCCCATCCTCTCCGGTGCCAATATGAATTTCGACCGGTTGAGATTTGTCTCGGAACGCGCAGTGCTCGGTGAGGGCAAAGAGGTGTTCTTGTTGGTCACCATTCCTGACGTGCCTGGTTCTTTCAAAAAATTGCAAAAAATCATCCATCCAAGATCTGTCACCGAATTCTCCTACCGCTACAACGAGCACCGCCACGAGTCCAGCAGCGAAGTGCCCAAGGCTTACATCTACACGTCCTTTAACGTGGTCGACCGTGAGAAGGAAATCAAGCAAGTCATGCAGCAGGTCCACAATTTGGGTTTTGAAGCGGTAGACATTTCAGAGAACGAAATGGCCAAGTCTCACGGTAGGTACCTGGTGGGTGGTGCATCCAAAGTACCCAACGAAAGGGTCATTTCTTTTGAATTCCCTGAAAGACCTGGGGCTCTGACCAATTTTTTGGCCGGTCTCAACGAGTCCTGGAACTTGACCTTGTTCCACTACAGAAACCATGGCGCCGACATTGGCAAAGTACTTGTGGGGATCTCGGTGCCACCTAGGGAAAACCTGACTTTCCAAAAATTCCTCGACGACTTGGGGTATAAATATACCGACGAAGCCGATAATACAGTTTACCAGAAGCTGTTGAAATATTAGACAATTTGTATAGAGAAAGGGTTCTGCACGTTCACGTGTGGGAGAGTTTAGTGTGTGTTTAGTTAGGTTCAAAAACTCGATGGACAACTTGTAAATCGTTTGGAACTCCGAGGGCTGCAGCGACAAACAACGACGATGCTCAGATCTCGCATCACGCTACGTTGTCTCCACCACGTATTCCAGCCCAAGGCTGTAGGAGATGATACCATCAGGGGAGCCGCTACCCATGAACTGTTCCAGATATTGGGATTTCTTAGACAATCTCAAAGTGGATTGGTCCACTGGCTGCCCATGGGGTTGCGTTCGCTGAACAAAGTGAAGGAAATCGTACGCCGTCGAATGGACCAACAGAGTGATACACTGGAAGTATCATTGAGCAGTTTGTCTCCGAGGTCACTTTGGGAGAAGACCGATCGGTGGTCCGGCAAGGAGCTCTTCAAATTGAAAGACGCAAGGAATGCTGAGTTCTGCTTGACACCGACGTGTGAAGAGGATATCACCACTTTGATGAACGCTTATATCTCGAGCCATAAGGACATGCCCCTAATAGTATACCAAATAACGAGAAAATACCGAGACGAGTTGAGACCTAGGGGTGGCTTACTACGTGGACGGGAATTTCTGATGAAAGATGCGTACTCGTTTGCTTCGAATGAGGAAGAGGCTCTGCAGACTTTCCAAAGGATGAATACTGTGTACGACAAGATTTTCCAAGATCTGAGAGTACCCTTTGTGAGTGCCTGGGCGGACACCGGTGACATTGGCGGCGATTTGAGCAAAGAGTATCACTATTTGCATGAAGCTGGCGAAGACACGTTGATGACCTGCGACCATTGTCATGAGACCAGTAACGTGGAGAAGTGTGAATCTTTCCCGGAAGAAGTCGGACTTCACAGCGGCGAAGTAAGCGTTCAATATGCATTGTCCAAGGATCACAACACTTTGGTATGTTTCTACTACCCGCATAACAGGCAGCTCAATTGGAATATGGCCATGGATGTAGTGGACGGCGACCTGGACGTCCAGTTGAAATATGCGGGGAACGACAGAGTCTTGGACATTTTCCAAACAACGGAGGACGACGTCATGTTCGCCCGTATCCTGAGGGTGATGGATTGCAGGCTGAACTCCAGGTCGAACTTCCCGGATTTCCCACTGAAGAAGTATCTGAAAAACAATTTTGGCCAGCTGAACGAAGTGTCAATAGTAGCCGCCGAGCCAAATGAAATATGTGCTTCGTGCGAGGAGGGCCATTTGCAAGCGCATAGCAGCATCGAAGTGGGGCACACGTTCCATTTGGGTACCAAGTACAGTGAGCCGCTGGGCGCCAAGTTCACGGACCGCGACAACAACTGCAATGTGCCGGTGCAGATGGGGTGTTATGGTATCGGCATCAGTAGGCTCGTCGGCGCCATTGCCGAGACCACAAGGGACGACCTGGGGCTCAGGTGGCCCTCGCCGATGGCGCCCTACTTGGCCAGCGTATGTGGTAAGAACGACGAGCTGGTCAGTGCAACTGCGCAAGCCCTGGGGCCAGCCATTGGTTCACACGACGTTTTGGCGAGTTTCCACCCGAAATTGGGTCTGGGCGCCAGGATCAAGCTTTCCCATGCCATCGGAGTACCCCTTGCAGTCATCGTGGGCCCCAAAAATTGGCCCAACGTCGAAATCGAGGTCAGGGGAAAGAGATGGAACTCCGACAGCTGGAGAAACCGCTATGAGGAGTGCAGTGGCGCCTACGGCTGGCAACTGGTGCAGTCGGCCCCAGAGAAGCACCTGGTCCCCGTGCGAAATCTAGCAAACGTGGTTGAGATCCTCCTGGCAGACCTGTGAAGAGCTGTTCGTTAAAAAATTGTCTGTACATATTACACGAAGGTATAAAGATAGAAACGCTCAAAAGATCTTACCAGTGACTTTGGAAACCACATGCAGCGCCACAACGGAGAAGATGAAGCCCACTGCCAAGAACAGTACCACTAGCGGATCCACTCTAAATCCATTGGCCTCGTCTGTGTAAACTTTGAGGATCGAATTGGAGGATCCACCGTGTCCAGCCTGCCTGGTGGAGGCAGGAGTCTGTTTTAGCTGCTTCTCTTTGGCGTTCTGGGCCTGTCTTCTCTTTTGCAGCGTACGCTGTCCGCCTGGGGGAGTAGCAGTGGACATGACAGGGGATCTCAATGGGTGGAGCCTTTTGATCTGCTTGAGACGTGTAGTGGTTTCTGTATACTACGTGTACCTAATGTTGAAGTTTTCATCTTGAGAGAAAAAGGCAGTTTGGAGTCCGGGTAACATGTCTCGTGACCTGGACGTGTAACGTAATACATGACGGGTCCAGAGGGTCGCTTCTAGAGAGAACGCAATCCGCCACGAGCTCGAGATTCCGCTATGAAAGGGTGCCGCACGAGCCATACGGGATCGTAGTACCTTTGGTAGCCTCTGGAGGCAACAGAAAAAAAAAAAAGAAAGGTCCTACCCGGATTCGAACTGGGGTTGTTCGGATCAGAACCGAAAGTGATAACCACTACACTATAGGACCAGTGAACACTGATTTTGTACTGTTCTGTAGTACATCACACGCATTCAAAAGTATCACATGGCTTCTGTCGTAGCAAAAGATGTAGCGTGTTACCCGGCTGCTCACACGGCAGAACGCCTTTCTCATTCTTTCACTGCCGTAACCTTCGGTGGCGGTTTTGCCGCCCCTTTCAAGAAGGAGAAAAAATGAAAATATATGAAGGACTACTCCCATTGTAATATATACCTTGCATAAACGAACAAATACAAGTATTGAAGAGACTAGAGAGGTAGCCAGCATCCTTCATTCGTTGACGCTTTTTTTTTTTTCTTTTCCCAGTTTCGAAGCCGCCTCTTACCTCAATCCGTTTGACAGTAAGTACGCTCGAGTTCGAGATATAATAATAATTCATAAAGAGCGATTGTCTGAAGCAGATACATAGATACCAGAGACAGAGGCTGTTTCCAAGGGAACCATGAGTGAGATGGAGAATACAGGACACGGTCATGCCGAGCGTATGGGGGATAATAATGCAAACAAGTCCCTGGACAGTTTTGCACCTCAAGAGGATGATGTGATCCCGACCGCTATAGTTATCAAAAACATTCCGTTTGCAATCAAGAAGGAGCAGCTGCTGGATGTGGTCGCAAAGATGGACCTTCCCTTGCCGTACGCGTTTAACTACCACTTTGACAATGGAGTGTTTAGAGGACTGGCGTTTGCCAATTTCACAAACACAGAGGAAACCACGCAGGTACTCAAGTCGTTGAATGGGAAGGAGATTGGGGGGAGGAAACTCAGAGTGGAGTATAAGAAGATGTTACCCCAGGCAGAAAGAGAGAGGATTGAGCGTGAGAAAAGGGAGAAACGCGGGCAGTTGGAGGAACAGCACAAGTCTCTGTCGAACTTGTCGTTACACTCTTTGTCGAAGACCCCGTTGATGGGGGGTGGTGGCTCGAACGGCCAGATTTTTACCGGGTTCATGAACGAAAGTGCCGGGGCCGCACCGTTGACCAATAACCAGGTGCTTTTGTCGGCGCAGAGCACCGCCACGTCATTCTACCAGCAGTCCAACCAGGTGGGGGCGCACAGTCAGGATGGAAGGCAGCGGGTAGCTGCAGCGGCGCCGCCGCCGCAGCAGCAGCAGACACCGCAACAGCAGCAGAGGCACCCCTTTTTGCAGCAGAAGACTAACGGCGGCGGTAGTGGTGGCGTTGGTGGAGTTGGTGGTGTTGGCGGTGTTGGCGGTGTTGGCGGTGTCGGCGGTGCCGGTGGTGCCGGTGGTGTCGGCGGTGCCGGTGGCGTTGGCGTTGGTTTGGTTAATGGCCAACCGGCTGGTGGAATGGATCGGTACTACGCGCCTCTGCCTTCCTCGAGCACTCTGCCGCTGCCCCCACAGCAACTGGATTTCAACGACCCTGACACTTTGGAGATCTACTCGCAGCTGTTGCTGTTCAAGGACAGGGAAAGGTTTTACTACGAACTGGCCTATCCCGTGGGTCTATCGGCTACCCACAAGCGTATCATCAACGTGCTGTGTTCTTTCCTGGGTCTGGTCGAGGTGTACGACCCGACTTTTATCATTATCAGGAAAAAAATATTGGATAGGGCCACTTTGCAGTCGCATCTGCAACAGCAGGGCCAGGTCACCATGTCGCACCCCCTGCAAGCTAGTTCCACGGGGGGGTCCATGAATAGATCCCAGTCTTACACTAGTTTGCTGCAGGCGCATGCAACCGCCTCCGTCGCGGCTGCCGCGAATGCGGGGCCTCTTCCGTTGGCCGTTCCACAGGTCTCCAGCGCTGGTACGACTCCAAAATTGCAAAGTCATTCGCAGATAAACTCTCAACAACAGCAGCACCACCAGCAGCAGCAGCAACTGCAGCAACAACAGCAGCACCACCAGCAGCAGCAGCAACAGCAGCAGCAACAGCAGCAACAACAGCAGCAACAACAACAACAAGAACAACAACAACAACAACAACAACAACAGCACCACCAGCAGCACCAGCAACAACAACAACCATTGCCCTCTGCTGGCCCTACCCAAAGTGGTCTTCCCTTGTCTCCCTCTCAACTTTTGCAACCGGTCGCCCTACACCATCCGGAACCTCAGCAGCAGACACCACAACAGCAACAACAATCCTTTTTGAGACAGCAGGCTGCTCTGACGCCTTCATCCAGAATTCCCTCCGGTTATTCCTCGAATCATGCCCAGATGAGCAGTGTGAATCCATTGTTGAGAAACTCTAGTGGAATCTCCCCGCCCTCGGCCACAGTGCCTCCCAACACGGCCCAGCACCGTGTGCCGCCATCATTCTACGGTAACCCAGGTGCACCTTCCACTCTGGTCCAAGCTGAAAATGTCCAACCTATGGTCCCTCAGCACACAAATGGGTCATTGCACTCCAACTTCTCTGCGCAGTCATTTTGTGAGAACCCCTCTGCAGATATGAATGCCTCCTTAAATGGCGCAGAGGTGGTCTACACGTCGCTGGGGTCCAGTCGTATGGGCAACGGTTTGGAAGAGGGGCTCAGCCGTTCCTTGAGCGGATTGGACCTACAGGCCAATACGCCCAATTTGGGCAGCTATGGTGCCAACACCGCCACGAGAAAGCCTATATGGTAATAATATCAGCACTAGGTGGTACGGTGGTCAGCTCCTAATTTTACCCTCTTTCCCAAACCCAATATTCTGATAGATTTATGAGATGATGTGCATATTGATGTCACACTAATGCACGAATGACAACGAATCCTATACCGCCAGTACGAAATTATGTCAAAACAGTAAAACACGAATGAACGCTACGATTAATTATTATATGATGAGGGAAGGAAAAGAAATGAGTCTTTTATTTGGATCTTGCTTTTTTTATTATTTTTTTCTTTCCTTCAGCTTATATATTATGTGCCACAATTGAAGTCTACAAGATAGATTCAAATCTTTTGTATTTATGTATAATGTTGTTTAATTACTAAAATGAACCAGTGCAAAAGACAGAGATATTCGGTGTGTTTTATACGTACATACATATATTTACTTTCCATTACCATAATGCTTATACCTTTTTCTCTCGGACGCGCGCGACTCGGACGACGAACCGTGTTGAAGCTGGCATCAAAGCTAAACAAAGGTCACTGGGAGAGTTGTTTACCAGGAGTTTTTCCACAGATTAAGGCCATTCACACCCATTTATTTCTGGATCCGCTTGAGATCTCTGATTACGCTTTGCATCGGTTCCTTGTCTTTCCCATTGACGCAGATGCGAAGGGTACCCCATCGCTGCGACTAATATGAAAAAAGGCAAGACGGATCCAAAAGATGCCATTGGTAATAGCCTGACTGGCAATGGATATGCTAAACCTTCAAAACAATTGGCACGCCCAAGACAGCGGGTACATAGTTTGCTTAAGGAGTTGGAGCTTACGGATAACATCTATTCCAAATGTGCCAAGGAAGCACGGGACCATCCCGATGGTATAAGAGGAAAAAGGCGATCTAGGAGTTTAGAGTATGCGGCTGATTATTCACAAGGTTGGAAGCTGCCCGAACAAGTGGAGGATGCCAACTCTTTGAATCCCAATCTGTATTTCCTGAAAAATGAAAAGCCGACTCGAGATAGTAAAAGGTATTTTAATTACAACTACGGTAAACTCTGCATACGATACCAGCCTCTAAAGCTGTTGAGTTTCCAAAGACTTTTATCAGGAGCTGACAATGCACTGGCTCCCTCTGCAGACCGGAAGGCAGACTTATACCGTCATGATTTTGATATATACGAGTCTGAGGACTTGATCAACATGCTGGATAACGACAGCGCTACACCTTACCGCTCAGCTATTGCTCAAAAGAAGGACTATTCCACTCTCAAAACGATACCCACCGTTGACGACCGTGAATTTTTCCGCCAGCTGCTAGATCAGTCGTCGACAGCTAGATATTTCAATGCAAACATTTTTCTAGCAGATCACGACGGGGATGAATCTTCTACAATTTTAAAGGCGCCTAAAAGGAGGACACAACCAAAGTGTGCGATTTCAAAACAGGATTCTCGAACTAGCTCGATTGAATACATTTATTTGAGGGACTACGAAATTAAGACTTGGTACAAGACACCCTACCCGGAGGAATACAACAGAAATAAAATTCTTTACATCTGTGAGTACTGCCTGAAATATATGAACTCCAGATACATCTATCATAGACACCAATTGAAGTGTTTGCATTTCCGCCCACCCGGCAATGAGATATATCGTGACGGCAAAATATCGGTTTGGGAGATTGACGGTCGTGAAAACGTCATATACTGCCAAAATTTGTGTTTATTAGCCAAATTGTTCCTAAACTCAAAGACCTTGTACTATGATGTGGAACCTTTCATATTCTATGTGCTAACAGAACGACAAGACGAGCCAGCGGGGCCACTAAAGTTCCATTTAGTTGGATATTTTTCCAAGGAAAAATTGAATTCTACAGACTACAACTTGAGCTGCATACTAACATTACCCATTTATCAGCGGCGAGGTTACGGTCATTTCCTTATGGAATTTTCTTACTTGTTATCCAGAAGGGAGTTTAAATGGGGGACCCCAGAAAAGCCACTGTCGGATATGGGGTTACTGTCCTATAGGAATTTTTGGAAAATAAAATGCGCTCAAGCTTTAATCAATTTGAAAAAAATGCTGCTGGATCAGAGTTCTGCCAGTTTGCAGATAAGCTTGGAAGACCTGGCAAATTTAACCGGTATGATTCCCACAGATGTAGTTTTTGGGTTGGAACAGTTGCGAGTCTTGGTGCAACATGGAACGAATGAAGGAGGAGTGCAATATGCAATCAAGATTGACTCGTGGGAGAGAATAGAAAGAATCGCCCACAACTGGGATAAAAAGGGATATTGTAAATTAAATTCTTCAAAATTAGTTTGGAAACCGATGATTTTTGGACCTTCATGTGGTGTCAACGCCGTTGGAACGATGGTTGAGACTACCACGGGCGCTACGCGCAATACTAGCGGTGCTGATGACCCGCAAGAGGATTTTTTCAAAAAAAGCATGTCGATGTTGGTGAATTTCCTGAAGGATGACATTGCGGACCCAAGGTCCATGAAAGCTGCCGCTTGGCAGATGATTAAAAAACGGAAGCAAATTAAAGATGGCGAGTTGCCTTCAGCGGACAATTGGGAACTTTGTTATCAAGATCCTCAACCTCGAGAAAATGGTAGTACAAGTAATAAACCCAAATTGAACGGCGGAACTCCTGTAGAACATGTATTGGCAGAGATACCAGGGGAGCCACAGGATGTGCAGGGCGGCGAAGACATAAAGGAATTGTCCGGCGACGCAAACGGAGATGATGATGTGGAGTACAGTGAACAAGAAAGCTCGCATTCGGTACTGGAAGATGAGGATGATGTTGATGATTTTATGAACACCAGAAGAAGCCAAAGGCTACGACAATTGCGGGAACCGCAACCTTTTAGGCACAACTTACGTGGGCGAAGGACGAGAAATAATGACAACATATAATTTGAAATGTGAAACAGTACTTACCTATAACTTGTGAGAGCTTTGTGCTTTATTTTTTTGTTTTAAAATTGGATTTTAAAATTTTGTTTTGTTTTTATGATTACTATTATTGAGAAAACATAATAGAGCTAACTTTTTTTTGCCTGTAGGCTAAATTAGTGGCCAGAAGACTTGCAAATTTAATATCACAGCGTACCCTTTAAAATTGCAGTTATACTGGGCAAAGTGGTTGCCGCCGAAGGTACGTTGAACCTCGAGGTCCCATTTTGAGCATGGCAATCAAACGAAACACTATTTTCAGCCCGTTCGCCACTTCTATGACTTCGTGCTGATGGAACTTTTGAATCCGATAGATTATCATCCTTTGTAGTCGTAGAAGATATTATAGAAGCCGGGGTACCCTCTTTGGAGGTGAAGCTGGGAGAATCGTTGTTGACTCGCTCAATACTCATGTTATCCATCTCATCTTCTGCTTCCTCTTCCTCATCGGCTTGGTCTCTTTCGTCACAAGTATCCTCATCAATGGCCGTGTCCTCTGGTGTGATCGACTTGCGAGGTGAATTCAACGGAGAATGTGATACTTCGTTTGAAGTTGTGGGGGATTTCTCGTTGAACATGTTATCCAGTCTCCATTGGATTTCCTTTTCGGATCTGTTGGGCAATAGGATGGACAATTCCATCAGAGATAAATTTCTGGAGCTATTCTCGCTCAGTAATTGGTCCTCATCTGAGGACCAATGTGTTGTGCCTTCGCCAGGGGGCCCAGTGGAGCTGCTACTGCGAGACACGCAGCCAGCATGAGGTAGCCCTAAGGAATGCTGGTAATGAGCCAATTGCTGCTTTGGATGTGTCCTCGACAGCCTGCGGTTAGTTGGCGGAGGTATCGAGGATGGCGGTAAGTCCATAAAGCTCGGTGATGCTGATGCTGAACGGTGTGTGTAGAACTCCTTCTTAACAAAGGAGTCCCTTCTACAACCCAATTTCGGAGTCGAAGAACTTGTGTTATTTCCAAACATGCTCGACAACGAGTTTGGTGCCATGATCAAAGAGGATCTCCTTGAAGGGGTGGCGCTGCCTGCTAGATTGAAGGACGACCTCCTCGAACGACTGGTAAACGAGTTTTTCCTCGATTTCGTGCTGTTCAGAGTCGTGTTGAAGGCGGATGGTAAGTGCGAAGATGGCTGTTGAACGGCCAAAGGTACGTTCGATGGGTGGACGAACGAACTTCTTCTTGACCTGACGATGATCTTGGGGATAAACCCGACATTTTCCTCCTCTGGGAGTAGCCCAGAGGCAATACCGCCGCCGCCGCTGCCGTTCCCAGCACCGCTACCGAGAGGTTTTGAAAACGAGTGAGAATACGATCTCACTTTGGAATGCTTGGAGCCCGCTCCATTGTCATTGTAATTACTGCTAATATTGTTAGCAGATGTAGAGTTAGCCGTGCCGGCCATAGAGAACGACGAGTTACCATAGAAGAAGAGCCCTGGTGCTCCCGCGAAGGAGTTAACGGTACTGGCCCCCACGGGGATCGGAACCGCAGAAGAACCAACATCTTCCTGGTGTTTTGCATGCGGGCCTGGACCAGTGACGGATGCCGCTGGGCCTGCCTCTGCCGCCACATCCACCACGGTCGTCGACTTGCTGGTCTTCAAATTCCCGGATTTGAGCCGCCTCCAACGGAACTGGCACGCGTTCGGGGTCCTGTTGTTGAAATACTGGGAAATGTCCTTCCACCCCAACTTTTTAACCTCTTTCAGATGCCTTAGCAGAATGTCGTCCTGTGGGTCCCACGACGACGGGTTCTTCGAAGCCTTGGCGTCTGGCCCTGGAGAACCGGAACTCGATGCCGGGTCCGAGCGAGCACCGCTGCCGCCATGCGACACGGCCGCCACCAACTCATTCATCGCTGCAGGTTCGCTGTCCCGCGCTAGAGACGTATTAGTCGATGTCGTGTCCACCGTTGCCTTGGTGACCGAGGTGGAAACCGTGGACAGGTTTCTGATATGGTGAGAATGCAGTGGAGGATGCGGATGCGAGCTCAACAGCGAAAGCTTGGCTGACGCACTTGTAGGGATGTTTGATTTCGAAACAGTCATTGTGTTCTTGTGGTAATGAACGGTGGTGAACACAAAAGTCCTCGGGCTGGGGCAAAAACAAAAACTTGGCTCTGTAGGTGGTACCCAGCAGTTATCAAATAGTCCTGATAATCTTGGTTAGGCTTACTAAAGTGATTCTGTCGATTGACGTGTTTTGATGCTTCGTGTCGTCGTCGTCGTCGTCGGGTTTTTTTTTTCAGATGCGATGAGATGAGATGAGATGAGATGAGGTGAAAAAAAAAAACAGCCCCGACGCAAAAGTGAAAATAGTCAGTGGGAAGAAGACGCAAGAGGGATCGCAACTCCCCGCCAAATGTGGGTGGACTCGCCCTACTTGTTTCCGGTTTTGCTAGTCTGGGATTGCTTACTCCGTTGTCTAACCCCCCCCCCCCCCCCCCCCCCCCCCCCCCCCCCCCCTCTTTCACCACGCCGCCTCGTTCTATTTCACCACCCACGGGCACGTTACGATATGCAAGAGCTAGCTCATCAGCGACACATCGGCTATGAGTTAGGCCGCCAGCGGCCCCCAGGATGAGGTTACGGACGCACACCCGCTCGGATAGCTGTCTCCTCCCGAGTGAAACTAACGTCATCTTTCAATGTCACCTCACCACCAATTGGACGCAACCCCGTTATGGGAACCATAATTGCAGTGGAAAGAATTGCTATCGAGCAGTCGAAGACGACGATATCGTGACTCGTCGATTCGAGGCCTTTGCCCTCTGCCCCCCCACGTCGGTTTGGCACTCGGTTGCTACGGCAAGGGTAAAGAACAGGAGCGGTATCGGCCAGTGCCGTGGTACCTGGACTGATAGTGAATGTTGTTGCATCTCACGGCGGAGGCGCGTTGAGCGAGGCTGGAGAGGGAGAGGAGACTCGGGGGACGACTTGCCCCAGCCCATCTGGATTGGACTGAAGTCAAGCACAACTCCAGCGTGGTAAATTCTAGCTCATCGATTTTTTTCATTTTTTTTTTTTTTTTTCAGTACTGTAAGTTCTACAACAGCAGCAGCAGGTTGGTTGATGGCATGGAGGATGTGTAGCAGGAAATACTATGACATCGGGCTGAATCTGACAGACCCCATGTTCCAGGGTGTGTACAACGGCAAGCAGTGCCACGGAGCGGATCTATTGCACGTTTTGGGGAGGGCAGCAAGAGTTGGGGTGAGCAGAGCATTGCTCACAGGATCCTCCATCGTAGAATCAAGGCAGGCCACGCAGCTTGCGCAGTCGTGCGGTAGTGTCGATCTTAAACTCTTGTATACCGTAGGTGTGCACCCCTGCTGTGTGAATGAGTTCGCCAGTTGCGATGCGACCATCGACAATCCTTCCAATGACGAGAAGTTGAATGCAACAATGCATCTGGAGTTGCTGAAGGATACGCGAGGCGCCCAGGGGAAATTGGACGAGTTGTACAGGCTCATAAATGGGTCGTTGCGAAGCGACCCGCGGTTCCGTGCCATTGGAGAGATTGGTCTCGATTACGACAGGTTCCACTACGCTTCCAAGGAGATGCAGCTGATGTTCTTCGAGGAGCAGTTGAAACTGAGCTGCCTGGTGGACAACCCTCAAGTGCCGCTTTTCCTCCACATGCGCAGCAGTTGCGAGGATTTCGTGCGGATAATGCACAAGTTCATCGCCGGGTTCGAGGACCACGAGGACCGGTTCCAGTGGAGTGAGCGGTGCAATTTGGCGAAACCGATCAGTTACAGGTTCCACACCGATCGCAAGTTTGTGACCCACTCCTTCACGGGCACGCCGGAGGAGTTACAGCATGTGTTGGCGCTATCGCCGCAGAGCTACATCGGACTCAATGGATGTTCGCTAAAGACTGACGAGAACATCCGGTGTGCGAAGCAGGTGCCGCTGGATAGGCTGCTGCTCGAGACCGACGCGCCTTGGTGCGACATCAGACGCACCCACGAGTCGTTCCAGTACTTGGGCGACTACGAACCGCCGTACACGTTGGTGAAAAGAGAGAAACTGGCAAAACTGGCAGACACTCGAGACACGATGGTCAAGGGACGCAATGAACCCTGCACCATGGAGCAAGTGGCTCGGGTCGTGGCCAATGCGCGCGGAGTGGACCTGGCAACGGTGGTGGATCGAGTCTGGCAGACGAGCTGTGAAGTGTATGGTTTGTAAAAGGATTTTGATTTGACTTGACTCGTTTTGTTCTATTCTTGCAAATTGATAGCACCATCCTGGCCTTAATTATGTATTATAAATGCTGTCTCGATTTTATCCTGCTCAGTCTAAAGATTATTACGTTACAATATACTGGAATAATGGTAGGAGGGGAAAAGAAAGATAGAAAAAAACAAAATGAAAACAACAGCTACTGATCTACTCCTTGACCTCTTCGATTTTTTTGTTCTCGTCCTCGTCATCCTTCTTGTTGTCCCCCGTCTCCTCGTCGTCATCCTCTGGAACCATCTCCCCTGCAGCTGCGTTGCTCAACGATGCCAACATATCCGATAGAGCTGATCCGTGAATGTAGGAGACGTTGTTGGGGCCCTGCGAAATCTGAACGCCGCCGGCGCCCAAGAGTGCCTCCAACGAGAACAGGTCCACAGGACCATTGTTCCCGGGGGCCACCTGTCTCTTGGGCTCGCTGGATTCCTCGTCCACCTCCATGTTGCGATCGCTCCCGGACTCCTTTACAGCCTCGTGTGTGAAGCGGTCTTGCGGCCGCTTTCTGGTTACCTCGAACACATTGTCGTCATTCTTGGGGAATTGGAAATACGTAAAGATCGACCTCCTCCTGCTCTCGAACGAAACCGGAGTGGCATGGTGCTTCGCCCTTATGCGCTCGAGCCACTGCTCCACATCCTCGCCCTCTTTCAAAAGTGCCACGATCGTAATACTCATGTTGTCGCAGCCGATGCCGGTGCCCTCCGTCGTCGGAGCACAGCATACGTCGATGATACGAGAGGAGATGTCGGCGAGCGAATGTTTCTTTTGGTTGATCCCATAGTGCACCAGATCCACACACTCCTGCGACGACAGACAGTCCCATATACCGTCGCACGCCAAGATGACGAACTCGTCACTCGCGTAATCCAGCTTGTGTTCCATCACATCGGGGTAAGCGGTCACGATCTGCTCCTGCGGTGGCAGATCTTGATTCGACTTGAACTCGAAGTCCCCTATGGCACGCGAAAGCGCCAAGTTACCGTTGACCCTATCCATCTCGACAAACCCCTTCGCCGCCACGATCCTGGCCCTCTCGCTGGCCAGGGTCGGCTTGTGGTCATACGACAACGCCTTGGCCCGACCGTCGGTGGACAGAACCGTCCTGGAGTCTCCCGAGTTTCCACACACCACCGACTGTTGCTCTTTGGATATCAAGATGGAAGTCGCGGTGCAACCACTGTAATCGTTCCTCAACACGGGATCGTTGAGCAAGTCTTCGTCTGCAGTCAGATACGTATCGATCAGTGCCTGTGCCAGCTCTCCCTTCTCAAACGAGGATTGCTTCTTAAGGATCGAAACAATCTTCTCCCCACAAAACTGGGCCACACTGGCTCCCCCATGGCCGTCGAAAATACAGTACATGGCTATGTGGTCCTTAGCGCCGGCCTGTAAGACGTTCAACTCCACAACATGCGAATCCTCCATCGACATACGCCACCCTTGCATAGTGGAGAGGCCGAACCCGCTTAATTGGTCTTCCCCAGAATGGTGTTCTTTATCGATCACCGGATTAGAAAGAATTTGGCCCATGTGTAGATATTACTTTTGACAAATTTCCAAACTTCGACTCGAACTCCTACCTGAACAACCTTTTGCACTCTTCAAAATCCTTTGAATTCTCGTTCTTTGAGCCTCTTATAGATGTGCATCTTGTTTATCGAGTTCGCCACTCTTGAAGCCTCTTATTTTTTATTTTTTTTGGCCTATTTTTTTTTTTTGGTCCTCAATCGTTTGAAGCGAATGCCCCCTTAAGAACATGTGAACAAGCTCAGTCATGTGAGATAGAGTTTGGCAGCTGCGCTGATGGTTTTAAAGCATTGTTTGAAGCATTGCTTGAAGCATTGCTGGCGGTACTGTTTTGTGCGTTAAATTTGTGCAATGTTCGTGCAAAATTCCGGGTTTAGGTGGACCAGTTTCGGGGCCTGGCGAATTAGCAGCTATTATTTCAAAACGCTGAGGCCAGAAATGATTACCTGGGGAGCTGCGTTTTATCGTATGGCTAATTTTCCTTTACTGTCCACTGGCCTTACGACGTAAACTGGCTGGACTTTTGCAAGAATAACAGGCTCTCTCGGTGCAGCGTGGTATGGATATCGATAGTTTGGAAATACAGTGCTTGGAACTGCGGGAGCATCCAAATGATATTACGAAGCTGGAGTAGAATTTTTTTTTTTTTTTGGGTGGTCAAAGTGATCTAAAATGGGCTAGACGTTAACTTGGCTAAGCGATAACTTCAAGTGAGAGACCAGGGGCATTAAACGCGCCTTCTATTTGCGACGAGAAGCAGGAATAACGAGGCAGCATCGTCAAACCGTTGGCTCAGTCTTGAAATGATCCACTGTTTTTTACTTTTAACAATTTTTCGTGCGATTAATTGTGCAGAGGTGGTTTCAGCAGCACATACGACTCAACTGAGCAAACTGGCGGGTGCAATCGAAGGGGACAAGACAATTCTAGAAAGGGGCCCTGCATAAATCGACGTCTCTTGTACAATTATCACCATCACGTGCACTACAAAGATCTGAAAAAAAAAAAAAAAAAATGAAAAATGCCATTGACTAATAATATTCACCATCTCATCACGTCGAGTTACCAGGATCAACACCCTAAAAAACTGCTCTAAACCGCTTCAATACCAACTTCCCCAATGCCTGAAGTCAGGATTCAACCAGAGTTGACGGCTTTGAAAGAGCTGCAGGCCCAAAACGACGCCTCCACCAACATGTACCCGGTGTATGCATATCTATCGTCACTGGATTTGACGCCTCAGGTGGCATATCTGAAGCTGGCCAACCTGAACGACCCTGACAGAAAGGAATCTTTCCTCCTGGAGGCTGCCACTGCGGATGAGCTGGGCCGTTACTCCTTCATTGGTGTATCTCCACGTAAAGTGATCAAGACGGGCCCCACAGAAGGCGTGGAAACCGATCCCCTGAACATTCTGGAAGAGGAGCTGTCCCATCACAAGCTTGCCGAGAACGTGCCAGGCCTGCCCAAATTGAGCGGCGGCGCCGTCGGCTACATCTCTTACGACTGCGTGCGTTATTTCGAGCCCAAGACCGACAAACCTTTGAAAGACGTGCTTAAAGTCCCCGAGGCCTACCTAATGCTATGCAACACGATTGTGGCATTTGACCACGTCTTCCAGAGGTTCCAGGTAATCCATAACATTGATATCAAGGAGACTTCATTGGAAAAAGGCTACGAGACGGCACTGGGGGTAATATCAGACATCGCTAGGACTTTGATGGACTCACAGATCCCAATTCCTTACCCAGAGCAGAAACCCATAAAATTAAACCAAGATTTTACGTCGAACGTGGGCAGAGAGGGTTACGAGTCGCATGTGGCCAAACTGAAGGAACATATAAAATGCGGTGACATTTTCCAGGCGGTGCCTTCCCAACGTGTGGCGAGGCCCACCTCGCTACATCCCTTTAACATTTACAAACAGTTGAGATGCATGAACCCTTCGCCCTATCTGTTCTACATCGACTGTCTCGACTTCCAGATTATTGGTGCGTCCCCAGAGTTGCTCTGCAAGTCAGACAACAAGAACAGAGTCATTACGCACCCCATTGCTGGCACCGTCAAGAGAGGTGCCACGATCGAGGAGGATGACCTCTTGGCGGAACAGTTGAGCAGATCTCTCAAGGACCGTGCAGAGCACATCATGCTGGTGGATTTGGCGCGTAACGACATCAACCGAATCTGCCAGCCAGAGACGACTAGCGTTGACAAATTGCTCACTGTGCAAAAATTTTCCCATGTGCAGCATTTGGTTTCGCAAGTGAGCGGGACGCTAAGAACTGACAAGACCAGGTTCGACGCATTTAGATCGGTGTTTCCAGCAGGCACGGTTAGCGGGGCTCCCAAAGTGAGAGCGATGGAAATTGTGGCAGAATTGGAAGGTGAAAGACGTGGCGTGTACGCCGGTGCCGTCGGTAACTGGTCCTACGATGGCAAAACCATGGATACCTGCATAGCCCTCAGAACCATGGTCTACAAGGACGGTATAGCTTATTTGCAAGCTGGTGGCGGTATCGTTTTTGATTCTGACGAGTACGACGAATACGTCGAGACTATGAACAAGATGATGGCCAATAATGCCACGATCGTTAGGGCTGAAGACTATTGGGCCGCAAGGGTGGGCACTGCTTGAAGCGAGCAGTACAACATAAAATAAAATAAATAGAAATGTAATTGTACATCGTATAATTGCCCAAACGATACTCCCCCGCCCCCAAGCTCTAATATCTACTAATTCCGTTGTATTATTATTATTATTATTTTTTTTTTTTTTTTTTTTTTAAAGATACTTTAAAGAGACCAACCGAGCCAGTCAAGTGGGTCATTGGTAGAGAAACAGCATTAATCTCCATGCTTAGCGAGACCATGAACCATTTCAGTGCCAATTTCTCTGCATATTTTGTAGTAGCAGCAGCTTCTTTGGCTACTGGTTACTACTTGGGCCAAATACTACCTTCTGCATCCAAGAAAGAGCATGTCCAGGAAATTTTAAGGCAATGCAAGGAGCAAATAGAATCCAAAGGGTATAGCGACTATGAAGAGGAGGATGACGAGGATTCTGATGACGAAAATTACGAAATCGACTCTCTTACTTTGAATGATATTCCTGGCGAAGTGCGAATGGCACTGGTAATTCGTCAAGACCTGGGCATGCAAAAAGGAAAGACTGCGGCGCAGTGTGCCCATTCAGCATTGGCATGTTTCCGTATGATCAGTTGCGACCCCTACCGTAAGTCTTTCAACCCTACCATGGTTCAGCGGTGGCTCAGGTGTGGCCAGGCAAAGATTACGCTTAAATGTCAAGATGAAAATGCCATGGATGAACTTTACGCCATGGCAATTGCTCTCGGAGTCAATGCCGTTGTCATACATGATGCGGGTAGGACGCAAATCGCTGCCGGCAGTGCCACAGTCCTAGGATTAGGACCTGCACCCAAAGCTGTGTTGGATCAAATAACTGGAGAACTAAAGCTGTATTAATTCCATTCGAAAATGAATTCACAGCACATGCATCACGTATAAATAGAATGTCGTGGAACGATTTTAATTATTAAGATTTTTTACACACTGATGCGGTAATCTGTATAATCTACACCCATCTCTGGACGACCACAGCGTTAACCAGACCGGCTTCTTTCAAAGTGGAGTCGTAATCTTCAAGAGGTTCGACTGGGAAGGCATGATTCAGACTGAAGACCCTGGAGTCACTGGTGTTATTTCTAACATGATCGTAAAGGAATTGGACCGTGTCTGTAGAATTACAGCGAAGTACCTCCCTCTTGCCGTTCGCATACCTAATTTGCACAGAAGAATCTCCCCTTGGTGTTTCTGGTTCCTGCTCCTTCACCTGATCTTCCTGGGTAGGCTCCGCCGCAGTCGAAGGTTCTACGCTTGCTGACTTGGATTCGCCAGGAACGGGAGAACCTAACCTTTGGCCCTGGCCTAGGAACCCACCCGGTTTCCTCACGGGTGTCTTGTAGGACTTATCCATTTTTTTGTAAACATTAACATCCACCTCCTGGCCAAATTCCACATCCAACAATTTCAGCGGCGCTCTACCTTGATTCAATTCGTTTAAATAGAAGCTATTGGCCGGATCGTCGTAACGATACAGCGTCCCATCTCCCACTTGGAAACCTTCTTTCCAAAAGGTGATCTCTCGGGTCACCTTTCTTGGCCTTTCGGGAAGTGCCTCCTGTGGGATGTCTTCTACCACCTGACTTGGGGTGTCCACCACGGAACCCAATCTATAACCTTTCCCCAAAAATTGGTTCGACTGTGACTTGGGTTGTTCAACATCGGAATCCTGCTCAACCTGCTGTCCTCCCCTCTTAGCCTTTTCCAAAAGATCTCTGATCAAAGAATTGGAATCGTTGGGATCTGCAACTTCCAGTCCTGAAGTCTCACCGCCTGCAAATGTATTTCTATTCGGATCATCGTCATCCTCATCGTCTGCTCGATCCTTAACCATGTCTGAAAAGGTCATAAACTTGGGCCTATCCCTTCCACTGCTACCACTTGCCTGACCTCCAGATGACGGTCTTGAAGATTCGGCAGGCTGCTTTGCAGTGTGTTGTACACTACCAGCCGGTTCCAAACTGGATGGTTGACCGCTCATTTCGCCGGCACCCATTTTTTTGCCTCCCTCTGTGTTAGCTTCTGCTGCATAATAAGCGTTCAAAGCTTCACCAATATCGCCAAATTCTTGTAAGTACTGCTGCGCTGTGTTAAAGGAACAGTTGGCAAGAGCCATAAAATGCTGGATATTCT